>JAJQXH010000059.1:667500-675000 GCA_022343465.1 Oscheius sp. G VE-2021
CGGAGTCGCAGAATTTGGTAGATAAGAGGCCACGATAAGACCGAGGGTCAGACCATCAGCTGCGACAGTGGGAATGAGATAAGGGATCAATTAGAAGGGGGAGGGGTAAATTATTTGAAAATGAAACTTAAAACTTAAAATTTAAACAAAAATGCAATTTCAGACTACTTTCGATAAGGGAGAGAAGCCCAGCAACGGAACCTTCGTTTGCTTTGACCACGTTAGGTTCATCGTTGGAAATGCTAAGCAGGTAAGGGAGAGAGAGAGATAGAGATAGAGATAGAGAGAGAGAGAGAGCGAGAGAGAAAGAGAGAGAGAGAGAGAGAGAGAGAGAGAGAGACAGAGAGGGTCCAGACCCCACCTTGACCTTTAAAGTTCACGTGGGCCAGACTGTGGCTGACGTGTTGAGACCAATCTCTTAACCTGTCTTCTTGTCACCGAAAGAGAGAAAACGGTCGGGGTCGTAAAAACGAGAGCGTGCGGTCTTGTGGTTTCTGTCCTTACAGAAAGTAGAGAAAGAGGGGTTAGAGAAAGAGAGAGAGAGAGAGAGAGAGAGAGAGAGAGAGAGAGAGAGAGAAGAGCTAACTCTCCTCCTTCCAGGCCGCCTATTGGTACTGCGCCAACTTCGGCTTCGAGCCCTTCGCGTACAAGGGTCTGGAGACCGGATCCAGGAAGGTCGCCTCTCACGCCATCCGCCAGAACAAGGTAAAAAAACTAATTTAACTTGTTTTTCCTAATGGCGCAGTGCAACAATTCCCAGTTATCGAGAAAACGGTCCAGAGTTCGATCCCCCTCGGCCCCAAAACTTTTTTGTTTGTTTGAAATTTTGGGTTAAACAAGTTCTTATTCAAACGAGATTATAAAATCGATAGCTTAATATATTTTTAGATCATCTTCGTCTTCGAATCCGCCCTCCTCCCCGGAAACAAGGAATTCGGAGACCACCTTGTTCAGCACGGAGATGGAGTCAAGGACGTTTGCTTTGAGGTACATTTTTCTTTTGAATTTTGTTTTTTTTATTAAATTTAGCTTAAATAAAGCGAATTTAGTCCTTTTTAGCAATGGAGCGCGCTAATGGTCAAACATGGCGTGGCATCGATTACCCTACCGCGCACGGGCGCGCTAATTGAAATATCGCGCCAATCGAATCTTTTTTTCAAATTCTATGGAAAATCAATAATATCGATTGTTTCAGGTCGAAGACCTCGAGGGAATCATCGCCCATGCCAAGAAGGCCGGAGCCAAGATTGTCCAGGACATCACCGTCGAGGAGGACGAGAACGGTTCCGTCAAGTTTGCCGTTCTCCAGACGGTTAGTCCTTTAAATATCGATTTGTTTCTTTAAATTACTGTTTTTCCTTATTTTTGAAAAGTTTAGACCTATAAATTTCCAAATTTCAGTACGGAGAGACCGTCCACACCCTGATCGAGCGCAAGCACTACAAGGGTCTCTTCTTGCCCGGATACAGGGCTCATTCTCAGCCCAAGCAGTTCTTCCAGGGTCTTCCTACTGTAAGTTTTGAAAATTAAAGGGAAAGGACCGCGTTAAAATAATTTTTCTGATTTTGTGATAAAAGCCTACATCTAATTCCCAGGATTCCGAAAAATACCCCTTTTACCCATTTTGGATAAAAATGAACCGATTTAGGAGCACTTGAAATTTGGGAAAATTACAATTTGAATTGCCGCCAACTCTGCGTCTCTTCATTTCCCACACTCTCTCGCCCACTCTAGCCGTGTTTACGTGCGGCAAACGCGTATAATGGCCGTGTAAACGCGCCCCCTTTGCAGTCCAAATCATATAAAAGGGGTATGTTTCAGAGTCGTGGAAACGGTATCTATTCAATAAAATTATTCTTAAGTGACTTTGAAAAATCAATTTTACGTTCTTCCCCTTTAAGCCATTTAAAAAAATCTTGATTGAAATTTTAAATCGAATTTTCATTTTCAGGTTGGATTGAACTTCATCGACCACTGTGTCGGAAACCAGCCCGATCTGGAGATGGACAATGCTGTGACCTGGTACGAGCAGGCCCTCGCCTTCCACAGGTAGGATTACTCTCTCTCTCTCTCTCCTCTCTCTCTCCCTCTGTCTGTCTGTCTGTCTGTCTGTCTGTCTGTCTGTCTGTCTATCTATCTGTCTGTCTCTCTCTCTCTCTCTCTCTCTCTCTCTCTCTCTCTCTCTCTTCTCTCTCTCTCTCTATCTCTTTCTGCCTCTCTCTGTCTGTCTGTCTGTCTCTCTCTCCCTCTCCCTCTCTCTCTCCCTAACTCTCCCTCTTCAGGTTCTGGTCCGTGGATGACTCCATGATCCACACCGAGTACTCCGCCCTGAGGTCCATTGTGGTCACCAACTTCGAGGAGACCATCAAGATGCCCATCAACGAGCCCGCCTCTTCCAACAAGAAGGCTATCTCCCAGATCCAGGAGTACGTCGACTACTACGGAGGAGCCGGAGTTCAGCACATCGCCCTCAACACTTCTGATATCATCACCGCCATCGAGGCTCTGAGGGCTAGGGGTTGCGAGTTCCTTTCCATCCCCAGCAGCTACTATGATAACCTCAAGCTGAGGCTGAAGGATTCTAACACCAAGGTAAGTGAGTGAGACCGTGAGACCGTGAGACCGTGAGAAGGTGCGACCGTGAAACCATGAGTACGTGAGACTGTAAAAACGTGAGAGAGGGAGTGAGTGAGTGAGCACGTGAGACCGTGAGTTCGTGCCGCCGTGAGAAGGTGCGACCGTGAAACCAGGAGAACGTGAGGCTTTGAAAACGTGTGAGCGTGATTATGTGAAATCTTGAGACCGTGAACCAATCGCCCTCTTCCAGATCGCCGAGGACATGGACAAGCTCCAGAAGCAGCACATCCTCATCGACTTCGATGAGACCGGCTACCTCCTCCAGATCTTCTCGAAGCCTTGCGAAGACCGCCCCACCCTCTTCCTGGAAATCATCCAACGCCACGGCCACCAGGGCTTCGGAGCCGGAAACTTCAAGGCTCTCTTCGAATCCATCGAATTGGAGCAGAACGAGCGTGGAAACCTCTTCTACGAGAGCGTGGAGAAGGGAGGCAAGCGTGTGTAAACGTGTGGACGTGTTGATATAACCTTGTCATCACTTGCAGTATTTTTGTTGTCGCCCAAAGAGCCAGCGGAGACATATCACGAGGTGTTGAACGCGTTGTGCGCGGCCGATTGCGGTTGTGTACAAATGTGTATAATTTTTGTTACGGTACGATTGCTGTTGCAGAGGAATAAAGAGATTTAATTGATGGGCGTGTGCTTCTTTCTCGTCTCTCTCCCCCCCTCTCTCTCCCCCCTCTCTCTCTCTCTCTCTGCCTCTGTGTTTAAAAAAATTCCGTTTGAAACTGTTTAAAACAGGTTTTTTGATAGCACCGAGGGCCCTGTGGCCACAGAAAAAAGTCGATGTCTCGGATTTTTATGATATTTTGATTTTAGATGGGTCTAGACGCGAAATAAGCAAGAAACAAAAAAAAATTTTATTTTGGGTTTTCGATTTTTTAATTTTTTTAAAAATTGCAAGTTCAGCAAATGCCTAACTCTGCTCCCAGTGACCCTACGGACTTCGGTTTCGTGAAAAAATTATGATCAACCCTTCATTTTTTAGAAAAAACTAAAAAAAAAATCACATTTTTGTTCGCCCTGTTTTCCTTGTTCAAAGGCGAACTTAGCAACCTATTTTATTGGATTTGTTGTAAATTTTCCATTATTTTAATCGCTTGCAAACATAAGAAATCGAATGTTATTATTGAGAAACTTCAATTTGTCTATTGAAGTTTGATCAAAAAAGGACCAAAATTGGTCAAAATCGTCAAAATTTAAATTTAAAAAAAAACGTATTTTATGGCCTTTTGTTAGCCAAAACAGTGGTTCTAAACTAAAAATTCACAATTTTAATTAAAAAAATATGTTTTTTTAATTTTTTGACCAAATTGTTTTTGCATTTTACTTTATTTCATAAAGCTGCTAAAATTTAATAAAACGGTAAAAGTTTTTGAAATCTGCTGTGATATACTTACAGTTATAATAAAACCCAACCTATAAGAATTACTAATAGCGTGCGTTCTATGGTTTAATTGGTGAGATTAACATACTAGGAAAAAATGTCAAAATTACATCTTGTTTTCAAATACTGAGGTGGCCTGTTTACCGTAACTGAAATTTTTCGAGAAAAACTCAAAAAACCTCGAAAAAACACCATTTTTCGCGGTTTTTGGGAAAATTCTCGCTCAGCTGACCAAAAACCGTTGTTGCGGTAATTGACAATGTTTCTGGAAATTGAATTTCCAATCGATTGGTATATATAAGTTAGTACTTTGAATGAAGTTGAAAAATTACCGTACCCCCAAAAATTACCTCAGCCCAAAATTTTCAGAATGAAGTCAGGGTACCAGAGGGACCTTATAAACAAAATTCCAGCCTATTCTCAGGCATCAACTTTCCCCCCTAAGACTATTGTTCAATTATATTTCTCACCAATCCTTCGAATTCCATGCTTCTGAAGTTTTAACAGAATTTGAAAATTTGACTTGTTTTTCATTTCTCAACTAAGAAGAAGCCTCATAAACTATCGACACCCCTACAACTTCATTTGTAACGCTGAATAAAGTATTGTTTACTTTGTTTGTTCATGAAAGTGTTGTTTACTAAGATCCTGTTCAAGCTACCGTAACCCGTGGAGCTTGTTGTTACCGGAAAGCGGCGCCTAATGAGAGGGATTAGTCGGCACCTGCCGGCTCGATTTCAAATTGCCCCTCCCCCCGCCTCCTATCCTCAGTCCATCCTCCTCAGGCGGTGAGGCATGTAACGCTTATTTTTCGCTTAGAAACTAATGAGCTTTCTAGCGGGAAATATGCGTGGCAAGTCATCACGGAAATGAGGCCATCCGTTCGCCAGATAGGCTAAGTATACAGTCAAAGGTAAACTTTTGAGTTTGGGAGAATCTTTGGAACGTTTAGAGCACAAGGAACACACTGAAAAGATTGGAGCATTTTATGACTCTAAAATCGGTTACACGAGGAAAACGTGGAAAAATGAAAATACAAATGTTTAAAAAGTTTTCGAAGAAACGGATTATTCGAAGAAAAAGAGGTAAAACAGCCAATTTATCATTTGAGCGGGCCCTCTTTACTGTCCGTCTTTTTCAGCGTCGCGTCTGTTTTTTGTAGTTTGATAAGATTCAAGTTCAATTTCTCGGCGGGTTTCCTCTTATGCGCTTCTTTATAAGAATCGCTGGTGTCTGTAGTCATCATCCCGATAAAGTCGTCCCAAGCCATATTCATCTTGCTTGCACTTTGCGCTATGTGTTCTTATGCATGTCACAGCAATAGGGTTCCTGGTAAGTAACAATTTCTGTAGAAAATCACGGCGTTTCTGCATTCAAGCAGTCTGCATAGCGCATGCAGCCATGTTATACAACCAATTAGTTAAAAGAAAATTATCTCGTGTATGTGATTTTAAATCTAAAAATTGTTAGAAATACGTTTATAAGGATGTTAATACTTTACTGTACGTTCAATTTAGAAAGGATTCTAAATGGAAAGTCGCCAATGGACAGGTCTGAGATTATTTCTCGACAGCACGACAGTGAAAATCCCATTGCGACAAGAGCAGGAGAAAGAAGGGCTCACGCAGGGTCAAGCGCAACCACAGGAGGATCAAACTCACATTAAGAAGGGGGATCTCGCTCAAGAAGCCCTGGCGTGAATGGATTTGGTTCTCGAGGAACAACTACCAAAATCTCAAAACCAGGCAGCACGATTACTGATTATCATGCTGAAGCGAAGAAAGAGGTCCCACTTGGCTCAGTCATAGGGGTGTCCGAATCAGTGGCACCTGTATCAGCACCAGCAAGTTCGTTCGTAGGAGAATACGAAGCAGTGGAAACTGTACCGGTAGCGCCAGGTTCAGTCGTAGATGTGGCTGTTGCAGAGGGACCTAAGCCGGCAAGTTCGATCGCAGACCCGTCTGCTAGAGACTGCAATGAAGCAAATTACTTAAAGTTTGACGGTATTTAGGGCTATTTTCATTTGAAAGTATGGAAGTAATGTAGCGTTAAAAACCACCAGTAAAACATTGCGAAGAGATTGCTATCATTCCAAAAGTATTTTCAAGTTTGCAAAATAGGGCACAACTTGAAAAGAGCATATATTCCCTGATTAGATTCAGGGAAGATCAAACAAAGAGAGGGACAAAAGAGAAAAAAGAAATTTTTCAACTTCTGTTAGTCCCTCTTCATTTCCGTCTCCCCGGGTACAACAAGCCTTCTGCTAACAATCAACAAACCCCCATAATCTTCTCTTCGTACTCTCTCATTAGAGAGATGGACGACTAATCGCTCCCGATTGCGGAGGTCGTTTGCCCCAGTATACGGTAGTATTGACATCTACAAGAACTATAAATTCCCACAAAAACTTTACAATTTTCCTTTTACAAAACAACATTTATTATGAATAGCCAATCATTCACACCTCAATCCTCCTTCTTTCCAAGAGCTGGATGTGGATGAACCCATCGCTCTGGAAGATGACACGCATGGCGGTCATCAGAAGCACATTGACGCCGGTCTTCCTGAGGTCATCTTCGTCTTCTCCGTCGACTTCCTCATTCGCCTGGATCTTGAGAGGTTCCAAGATTCCGACCAGGCGGCCCTCGTTCTGGAGCCTGCGCGCGAAATCCTTGAGGTCGTCGAGGTCGAACTTGCTCATCACACGATGAGATTCGAAGGAACGCTGTTCAGAAGCCCAAATCTGGAAATCAGCTTTTGTCGAGAGAGAGAGAGAGAGAGAGAGAGGGAGAGAGAAAAAAAACCAAGAGCGATCAGGGCATCCTTGAAGGGACTCGCCAGCTGGCCCATGGTCCGGATTCTCCAAAGGCACGCTGGCGCAGTTTGTCGTAGCTGACGTCGAAGTCGATCACACGGAGGGCCACGGGGTTTCAGAAGCCTCATCCGGCTGGTTGTCGTGGGAGTCGCGGCAGATGGTGGTTACCAAAGGAAGAGAAGAATTCTGGAAGAAGAGGATTAGGGAGAGAGAGAAATAGAGAGAAAGATAGAGAGAGAGAGAGAAAGTAAGAGAGAGAGAGACAGAGAAAGACTCACCTCCATAAGCTCCTGGAAGGATTCCTGGCTGATGGATAAACCGATGAGGTCGAGGTCGGGAGGAGACGACTGCATCGCGGGGAAGGAGGAAAGGGAATGAGTTGGCGGAGGGAGGATTTTTTGATTTAGAATTTATGTTTATTCTAAGTTAATGAGATATTCCAACTGAAACTCGCATTCTAATTGGGTTGATCATTTCAAAAGCTGCATTGCCAGTCTAATCAATTTAGCCCAGATGTGTATGCTAATCTATGTAATTCTCTTTCTCATTCTCTTTCTCATTATCTCTCTCACTCTCTCACTCTCTCTGTTCTCTCTGTTCTCATTCTCATTCTCTCTCTCTCTCTCTCTCTCTCTCTCTCTTTCTCTCTCTCTCTCTTTCA
>JAJQXH010000059.1:682500-700000 GCA_022343465.1 Oscheius sp. G VE-2021
TTCCGCCAGTATTCTTTATTCCCGAGTGATCTACAGTCAGTTCCTTCCCTAGACCTCCTCTTCCTGCTCCATCTTCTCACAGCCTCCGATCACGATCCGTCCCTCATTCTTCTCCCTTTCCGCCGTCTTCTCACACTCCTTGGCTTTGGAAGTCCCGACGGTTTCGGAGAGTTTGGCGATGGTCATGCTGAATTCAACGGTTTCCTCATTTCGAAAGCTAACTTACATGAAGATCTCATTCTGCCTCTTCAGATCGGCATCGGTGACCGAGACGGCAGCCATCTGGTCATCGAAGTTCTTCTGAAGGCTGTCCTTCTGCTCTAAGAAGGCTTTCTCCTGGCTGGCCATCTGTTCCTGGTAGAACTTGGCTTGGTCCTCCATCTTCTGCTCCATCTTGACTTTGTAATCGAAGGAGTTCTTCTTATCGGCCAGGAGCTGTTCGTCCTTGATGGACTGCTGCCTTCGGAAGTCGGTCATAATCGCAGCGTCCTCGAGCTTTTCGTTGGCGGTGGAGAGGGCTAAAAACGGACTTGAGGGCTAAAGAGAGAGAGAGAGAGAGAGAGAAAGAGAGAGAGAAAGAGAGAGAGAGAGAGAGAGAAAGAGATTAAAGGAGAAGGACCTCGTAAAATTGATTTTTCAAAATTTCTTTAAAATTATTTCATCGAATATATATCGTTTCCACGATTCTAAAACATACCCCTTTTATATGATTTGGACTGCAAAATGGGCGTGTTTACACGACCGTTTTACGCGTTTGCCGCACGAAAACACGGCTAGAGTAGGCGAGAGAGTGCGGTAAAATGGGAGACGCAGAGTTGGCGGCAATTCAAATTGTAATTTCCCCAAATTTCAAGCGCTCCTAAATCGGTTCATTTTGATACAAAATAGGTAAATGAGGTATTTTTTGGAATCCTGGGAATGAGATCTAGGCTTGTATCACAAAATCAGAAAAAAATTTTTTTACGCGGTCTTTCCCCTAAAAGGAAAAGTCTTGAAGGAAAGATGACTTTCATGCTTTGAAGGTTTAAGGACTAAGGCCAAAGGTGAAAGGCGAAGTCCAAGACGTACGGTCTATGGCATAAATGTTAAGATCTAACACTTAAAGACTAAGGCTTTAAGCTTACGGATAAAGACCTAAGGATTAAGGCCTACCCAGGGCTAAAAACGGATTTGAGGGCTAGAAGAGAGGACCGAAAGAGAGAGAGAGAGAGAGAGAAAGAAAGAGACCCACCCTTCTTGAGCTCCTCCCTCTCCCTCGCCGCCTCCTTGATCTCCTGGGCCATCTCCTCCGCCTTGGCCACGTTGTCCTTCTCCTTCTCCTTGAAACTGCGCAGCTCCTTTTCAGCCCTTTTCGCCCTCTCCTCCGCCGCCTGGATCTTTTTCTTAGCATTCTCTTGCAGGGTGGCCTTTTCCAGGGCTCGACGGCTCATTTCCGCCTCACACTCTTGAACCTTCCCGAGGGCTTGGCTGAGGCTGCTCTCTTTCTCTCCCAGGGTGAAGTAGACGCCCTCCAACTGGGTCCTCATCACTCCGATGGCCTTGTCTTTGTATCGGATGTCTTCCTCGGCCTCGTCGAGCTCCGCTTGGGTCTTCTGCAGGTCCCACTTGACGTTGATGAGCTCCTCCAGCCGCTCCTTGACAATTCCCTCGACGCGAACAGTTCCGTAGACCCTCTGTCCGCATCTGATCTCGACCAATTTGTTGTCTAAACGTTTGTATCAACCCAAACTGGGAGTACCGTACCAATGACGTAGAAGTTTCCTTCCCGTTTTATCATCTCCCTAGTCACCTCAACCTTGCTGTAGTTATTGTCATGTTTACAGTACCTAAGGATACATTCACAGCTACGACGGAAACTTACTTCATCCCGGAAGAGGCTAGAACAAGAAGTGCAGCGCTTGCCCCAGTCGGTTGGCAGAACCGTCTCCTTTCAACACTTGTCGCAAACGGATTCCATCCGAGATGAAATGAGAGTTGAAGCGATAGAGAGCAATGAAGAGGGAGAGAATTAGAAGAATCAAAGACCAACCGGAGGAGGAGAGGAGAGTCAGGGAAATGACTGCACGTGAACTAGAGTCACGGCCGCGGGAGCAATCTATTCTAATTGCGTGACTCGTCTTCAAGGGTCCCACTTCATACGGATCTATCCAGGCCTTTAATGAAAAGGAACTTGGCAAATGCTTTCTACATTTCAAACAAATATGTCTCTCCTTCTACGTTAGTCTTTTCACACATATGTTTATTGCATTGTCTCTCTCATTTTATGATGTCATTTTCCAAAATTCAATCCTCGAACCGCCCAAATATACGAAAACGGCAGACAATCAGGCTCCGATAGACAATAGTCGCGCGCGGCATCTATTTGAGGTGGCCGGCGCAGCATTCCACACGTGGCCGCGTGGCCTAATGGATAAGGCGTCGGACTTCGGATCCGAAGATTGCAGGTTCGAGTCCTGCCGTGGTCGAAATTTTTTGCTCTTTGTCCCCGAAAGAAACTTTCATTCCCTCAATTTTGTTATCCTTCTCATTTTAACACAATGGTTTTCAATTCATTTTCAAGTTTATTCATCAAGAATGACAAAGATCCTGGTGTGAAGTACTCCTTGAATTATCTAGCTTTTTCGAATTCGAGCCATTATCAAGCCTACTTTCTTCTTCCATAAACAAGCACTTCCGATGACCGATGAAGCTAAAGATAACGCACAGTGAGTGGAGAGTCTGGTTCCTGAAAGTGAAATTTCACTTACATTTAGTAGATTGGAAATCGCCATTAAATTCTCGTCAACTTGATATAACGAACCTTTAGGTAGTTTAAAAAATTGCGCCTGCCGCGCAGCGGTCGCGTCACGGTTGCCACGCGCGGCGGTCGCGTCACGGTTGCTGCGCGCGCGGCGGTCGCGTCGCGGTCGCTCTGCCGCGCACTTTTGAGCGGGGCGTCATTCTTTTCAAAACTTCTCTAGCAATATCATTCTGCTGCAATTTTACCAACGAAACCAAAAAAACTTCCAAACAAACTGTTTTGAATACATTTAGTCGGGGAGAGCAAGGGGATACTGTTGTGAAACTTCGAGACATGCTGGGTTGTACCGATTAAAATAGCTTTTCCATTTTAAAATCGGATATCACCCAGGATTCCAGGGAGTCAGAGACGTCCAGGCGGAAGATGGTGGCATCCTTGTAAACAAGTTCCCTGTTTTGAAGAAGTCGATGAGAAGAGGCTGACGAATGAGACGGCGGTTGCCGGTAGCAACGCCCATTTCTTGAAATCCTGCGACATTGGTAAACAAACAAGGGATCTTCGTTTATTTATTTCGGAATTGTAAAGTCGAGTTACCTACCAATGGGCGCGGGGTCGGAATGTCAAGCGGTTGCCGTCGTCTGCCACCGCTGGGGATATAGCTCAGTGGTAGAGCGCTCCCTTAGCATGGGAGAGGTCTGAGGTTCAATTCCCTATATCTCCAAAACTTTTTTGCTTTATATTCTTGTTCTAAAAAGTGGTTAATATTGTTGAAAACATTTATTTATTTTGAAGAAAGTGCTTACCTGGACTGTAGCCCATTTGGAAGTAATTCTAACTTACTGAAAAGGGAGTTCTGACGATTCGTAAGGGCTTCTTTAAAGGGAAACACCATCGCTCCAAGACAAGGCATACAATTGAAATGCCTATAAGTCCAAGTCCATATAGGATAGTCAACTGCATGTATTGGCAGGGAGCTGGCGAAGGCGGGCGAAATGAGGCGCTCCGTCATAAACAGGCGACGATGAGGTACCAGGGGGAGGAAGGTTCCGCCTATCTAATTGTTGTGTTCAAAGGTCGCCAGAGAGAGAGAGAGAGAGAGAGAGAGAGAGAGAGAGAGAGAGAGAGAGAGAGAGAGAGAGAGAGAGAGAGAGAGAAAGAGAGAGAGAGAGAGAGAGAGAGAGAAAGAGAGAGAGAGAGAGAGAGAGAGAGAGAGAGAGAGAGAGAGAGAGAGAGAGAGAGAGAGAGAGAGAGAGAGAGAGAGAGAGAGAGAGAGAGAGAGAGAGAGAGAGAGAGAGAGAGAGAGAGAGAGAGAGAGAGAGAGAGAGAAAGAGAGAGGGAGAGTTTCACTGCCTAAAAGCTACAGTTTATGCCAAGAAAAATTTAACAAGTTCAAAAACCCATTTCTTGGAATAAAAACCTGATTTTCGTACAAAGTAAAACAACCAAAAATGTTTTGGAGATATAGGGAATTGAACCCCAGACCTCTCCCATGCTAAGGGAGCGCTCTACCACTGAGCTATATACCCAGCGGGAGCTACGTGGCGGCAGCGGTTTATAAGGCGCGCTCGTTCTACCGCTGCAGCTAGGACCTTCCAAAATCGAAAAATGATATCGAAATTGACGATAAATGGGTGAATTTTTGAACCTCGCGATTTGTAACACGTTTATTAACAAAATAACACAATTATTCATCGAAATTCACTTCAATGTCCCACGTCTTCAGGCATTTCGCAGCTTTGTGGGCTCTTTCGTCCGTGCAATCGTCAACCATCCTGAAATTTAGCAAATAAAGTTGTATCCTGAGACTGAGAGTACTCATCAATTTCATCGTCGCAAATATGGAACATGTAGAAATTTTGAACTGTGTCAGTGGCCCGTATAACATCATCGCAGATTGGGGGCTGAAAAAGTAATTTTTAATTAAAAAAAATGAGATTAAAACAACAGATTTGTTATTGCCGCTTCAACACAGGATCCCTTTTGAACTCTCTCTCTCTCTCTCTCTCTCTCTCTCTCTCCTGTCTCTTTCTCTTCTGTCCTACATATTCACCTACAGTACTCTTTTTCAAGGCATGTTTACATTTCGAGCCCAAATTCCCAGTAATCCCTCATTGTGCGTGCCATAAACAAAAACAGCTTATTATCGATCTCTTCTAGAAAAAGCGCCTCCATTGTGCAAGCAGGGCATGACTTTACCAACTCTTCGCAATCATGACAGAAGATCTCAGTCATACGTAGACGGTGCGTATGACGGCTTCTCTGTCAAGATGGCTTGGAGTACATCTGCCTTCCCTTCTCTCATTCTCAACGCTTCTTGGACCTTGGGTACAGTGACTTTTCTGAACAAAGATGAGTTTTTAGTTCTTTAAAGTTAACAGCTGAAGCATTTTTTTCAGAATCTGTATCTAGGAGATACTGTAGTTTGTATCTGAAGACCACCTTAAAAATGGACGTGTGATTCGACGCCAATCGATTTTTTCCGGTTGAAATATGATTTTTTTATTTTGGTCGACTTGCAAATAAAACAATGAACATTGTGCTGCGAGAGATCTAAAAATGAAGTTTTCAAGAATTCAAATGTGATGTCTCGTATAAAAGTGGCTAACTGGGTTTTTCCCACCGAAAAAATGAATGGATGATTAAGATTGATCTAAATAACAACTTGGGTGGTCTTTACCGAACTACAAACTGAATGGGTGATCCAGACCAAGTTAACAATTGACTATCTGGGTGAGCCACTAGATTTCTGGGTTGTCCAGATCGGGTACTATAGCTTGTCTGGGTGGTCTAAATTGCTCCAAACAGTAACTTTTGGGTGGTCTAGGACGAGTGAAAGATTGGCTAACTGGGTGGTCTCGACCGGCTAATACTAGTCCAGAAATCCGGCTGCCTAATTGCACAGTCGGTCCTTGGCTGCTAATTGACCGGGTGGTCAATCAATTTATATGCTTTCAGAAGTAAGTAAACCAGCCCTAAGTCATCTATGCACCAAACAAAAAAGTTTTGTAGGTATAGGGAATTGAACCCCTGACCTCTCCCCTGCTAAGCGAGCGCTCTACCACTGAGCTAAGTGCGCGCTTCGCGGCTCTACCTTGCGCGCCGCGACGTTGCTCGTTACGATTTCCCTGTTGTCTGTTATTTAGCGCCTCATAAACAAAAACTACTCATAATCGATTTTCCCTTCTATGGCATTTTTCTAAAAGGGGCGGAGCTTTCCAGCCATACTTCATTCGTCTTCGTCAGTTGCTTCCGGCCTGTCTCCTCACTGAAATCTTGCTAGCTTAACTCGGTCATACCAAATTGGCGTATGACCAGTTAAAGCTAACAAGATGTCGTGAGTTGACCCATTCCTTCCTAGGAAACCACTTTTTCATCCATTTGATGAAGAAGCCCAGATAGCCTGTTGAAAATGGCTTTTCAGCGAGGGGCGGGGCTTTCAATCAGTCATCTCCCCAGTTAAGCTCGCTTGCCTCTTCATCGCTACTCCTCCTTGAAATCTTGATTGATTGTGTCGGTTTTACCAGATTGGCGTACCACCACACCATCAGTCACGATGTCTAGGAGTAGCTTCATCTTATACTTCAATCTACTAAGCTTCTGGAAGGCTGGCAAACTGAATTAATGTGTTACTGAGAAATCTAATTAGTGTCTATAAAACAATGTTCAGGTGATTGGCAAGGGAGTGAACATCCAAGAAGATGACAATGCTCGGATCGATTGTTTGGGACAACTTCTGACACATGGCTGAAGACTGTAGTAGCCTCTTAAAAATCGGAGATCATAATATTTTACGCCATTTATATTCTGATTTTAATTTGTTTCAATAAATCTTTGTATGTTGGGATTTTGAGAATGAAGAGTCACAATGCAAAATAGAGTCGAAAGAACGAGGGAGAGACAGAAAGAAAGAAAGAAAGAGAAAGAGATAGAGATAGAGAGAGCGCGCGCGAAAAGAGATAAAGAAAGATAAAGAGAGAAAGAAACAGAGAGAGAAATAGAGAAAGACGGCGAATGAGAGAAAAAGAGGCAGACATATAGGGATACCAGGGAAAACAAGAATGGGAGTGAGAGAGGTAAAGAGAGAGATAGGTAGAGAGAGAGAGAGAAAGAGAAAGAGAGAGAAAGAGAGAGGGAGAGGGAGAGATAGACTATGTCAAACTCCGGCAGACTTGCGCGGCTAAAACCCAGGCAACATCGGAGGCAGCTTGAGTGACTACCCTCCTCCAAAAATCGGATAGAGGCAAACGCCGGAAGGTCCTGGACGCTTCAATTAAAATACTTTATTACAATACAACTTATTTAAAAATACAAGTCCCAAACAAAATTTCCTTATTCAAAATCCCATCTTCAGTAGATAGCCATTGGATGACCATTGCACTGCACAAGAGCAAACGCCAATTTCTTGCTGGAAGCCTTGGCTCCTTTCACAAAATTCTTCACCCTTTCGCATTCTTCAGAAGCCCTGAAATCACAATTTCAAATTTCAAATTCAATTTTCAGTAACTATATTCCACAGCGAATTTCCCTCCGTGGTTCTTCACAATCTCATTGATCTCAGAAAAATCCACCTCAAGACCCTCCTTGTCCTCGTATTCTTTCACCTGAAAATTTGATTTCAATTGGGAAAAAATAGAATGCTTACGATTTTTCGAACTTCCTCCAAATTTTTCTCTGTTGTTTCCTTATCAAATTTCTTGGTGGAGACGATAGTCACGGTGACGTCATCAAGCGAACGACGCTTTCTTCCGGCTGAAAATCAAATTTTCTTTTTTTTAAATCGAGTTTTAGAAAACTTTTCTTAAATCAGCTTACTTGAATTATTGTTTCCCATATTAGCAGGGTTGGTTGGGGCACAGGCCTGAAATTTCAATTTGCAATATTCAAATTTGTTCAATTTGAATTTTTCAAATTTTCAATTTGAAAAATTTTAAGTTACCCAAACAGCGGCGAAGGCGATGGAGACGGCGAGGCAGAAGAAAAGACGGCTCATGGTGAAGATGATATTTCTGAGACGGAGAGGGGCTTTTAAGGGGGGAAGATGGTCATTCCTGGGAATGGTATGAGATGGAATGATAGTCGATGGCTATCTTATGTAAACAGTAGGGCGGCGTAAGCTGAAATCGTATTTCATCCTTGAATCTCACTATTTATTTCCAAAAATCGATTTTTGGTCGGCAAAGCCTAAGGATGCCAAAGCGGCATTTGGTTGCTAAACAGTAGAGAAAAAGCAAAAGTCTGGGCCGAGCCGAGGATCGATCCCGGGACCTCTCGCACCCTAAGCGAGAATCATACCACTAGACCACTCGGCCGCACTGAAACATCCAAAGCCAAGCAGTGAAAAGAAGAGATTCGGCGGCGTCTGTGGATCCAGTTTTGGAGTGGCGCGGAATGGCCTATTTATCGCGCCGTATTCTAATCAGCCGCGTTCGTGGTGTAATGGTTAGCATGGATGCCTTCCAAGCATTCGACGGGGGTTCGATTCCCCCCGAACGCAGAACTTTTGCTTTTAGTTTTTGGGACCCGCCCTTCTTCTTTTTTTATTCCCCAAGGTTTAGAGAAAGCCACATACCTTTTCTGAATCTTGTATTTGAGTTGAGGGGGCAAGGTGGCTAAGGTATAGGTGGCTTGTAAGGGACGGAAAGTTGTTCCAAGGGAAGTCATACAGTCGAAGGTAGCATATGCAAATTTTCTATGATAGCAACGACTGCATGGGTTCTCAAGGAACAGATTGGATATGTGTGTGTGTGTGTGTGTGTGTGTGTGTGTGTGTGTGTGTGTGTGTGTGTGTGTGTGTGTGTGTGTGTGTGTGTGTGTTAGTCTTCCAATTGTCCCGAGACAAGACATCCGAGTGGGACTGCCATAAGTATTTGCAATATGGAAGTACCACTCGAATGGCTTTTCAGGGAACTGAGAGAACACCCTGGGGTACCGCTGGTTACATGCGGGGGTGAATGAAGTACAAGCCAGGTGTAGGCCCCGCCCACGCTAATTATATGACCGCTGATGGAGAGAGAGAGACAGAGAGAGACAGAGAGAGAGACAGAGAGAGAGACAGAGAGAGAAACAGAGAGAGAGAGACAGAGAAATAGAGAGAGAAGAGAGAGAGAAGAGGGAGAGAGAAGAGAGAGAGAGAGACAGAGAAAGAGACAGAGAAAGAGAGAAAAAGAGAGAGAGAAGAGGGAGAAAAAAAAGAGAGAGAGAGAGAGAGAGAGAGAGAGAGAGAGAGAGAGAGAGAGAGGGGGAGAGAGAAGAGAGAGAGAGACAGAGAAAGAGACAGAGAAAGAGAGAGAGAAGAGAGAAAAAGAGAGAGAGAAGAGGGAGAAAGAAGAGAGAGAGAGAGAGAGAGAGAGAGAGAGAGAGGGAGAGAGAGAGAGAAAAGGAGAAGCCGCGTCATAAAAATTCATAAAAAGTCATAAAAATTGTAAGAAAAGTTTTTCATCTTTTCTGGCAGTCAATTTATCTTAAAGGACTCCTACCGTATACCAGAACAATATCTGTTGGCTGCCGCCATTAGAACCTCAGATTAGCGGCGGCTCAATTACAAAGGGATAAGTGCCACCTGGTGGCTCAATTTCAGGGATTAGCCATACCTGTTTATGGTTTGCAAACCATTGATGGTTAGAAAAAAGCGGCATGAGGCTGCCTGGATTTTGGAAAAGCGGCTTAAGGTGCCTGGATTCTGGAAAGCGGCCTGAGGCTACCTTGATTCATGAAAAAGCTTAAACTACCTGTATTCTTGAAAAGCGGCCTTAGGCTGCCTGAAATCTTGAAAGCGGTCTTAGGCTACCTGGAATCCGGAAAAGCGGCCTGAAGCTACCTGGAATCTAGAAAGCCTGCACGTTGAGACCTCTATGAGGCTCTGCCTGAGTTCGTTTCCTAGCTTGAGATTCCCTTTTCTTATTTGCAACTCGGATTCAGGTTCCCCAAAAGATCTCTTCTCCTGAGCGCTTTGGTCTCTGCCGATGCTACCGTATACCTGGCCAAACGACCTCAGCAATCAGGGGGCGATGAGTCGTTCACCTCTCTAATGAGAGAGTACGAAAGGAAGATTGAAGGGGCTTGTTGATCATTAGGAGCAAGCTTGTTGTACCTACGGAGACGGAACTATACGGGGCTAATTGAAATTTCTCTCTCTCTCTCTCTCTCTCTCTCTCTCTCTCGCTCTCTCTCTCTACCCGATGCACTTTCAAAATGATGATAAACCCCTCACGCGGGCGTCCTACTGTAATCGGAAGCTTTCAATTAAGAAATGTGTCAGAAGGGTTAACAACTTCGAGAAGAAGCACCTGACTAATGAAAATGTGATCGAACTCCGTGTTTTCAGTACAAAGAGTGTACTTAGTCATATCCTGAACACAGATTTCAACTATTTTGATGTAAACAACTGTGGACTTTTGAAACTGCGGGATGAAAAATGAAGCAAAAGATTTTGGGACTCCTTCTTGCCAGAAAATGTGGAAAAGAGAAAAAGCTGATTTTAAAAGTTTAAATTATGTTTTTTTTTCTTTTATAGAAAGCAAAACAGTATAAACACGATTTTTTAACATATATGACTTGCTCAACTATTTTCCAGTTGGCAAAGACAAAGCGCACCAGTCGGGATCGAACCCTGGTCGTTTGGCTGATAGGTTGAAGTCGGGACATCAAGACCGGACCTATAATTATCGGTTGTAAACAGTTAGTTGTTGTTACAGTCAAAAATTTCTATCCTTCATTTTCACCCTTCCAGATCTCATGGTTTTGTGGATACATCGCTTCCCTTTTATATTCCATGCACTTTCTGATACTAAAGTAAATCCGTTACAATGGAAAACTTTGCTGAAACAATAGTTTATTTACATTGAAAAAGATTTTCCATTAAAAATCGGTCGAGTCCAGACAGATGTTTCCGATTTGGTACGGGTGGCGACTGCCTCGCTGGAATTGTGAAGGCGATGTCGAAAACTTTGAACCAACCAAGGTGTGAAAGCTCCTGAAATCATAAAATCGATTTGATTTGTAACTTATTACAACCTTGAGAAGCTTGTTGAAGTATTGTTTTTCCTGATATGGTACTGGTGCCGAAGAACACCAATTCAGGGGGGACAAGGAAAAGTATGGTCCTAAGCCATCGTTTCCAAGACCTTTTTGTTTCTCTTCATTAGGGATATAAAAAAGCTTGAAAAGGAAAGCCTTTGAACGGGGGGGGGGGGGTCCTGGCTTAATTCCAAGCGGTGCGACTATTCCATCACTTGTTCAAGCCAAAGTCTAGCTTGAAAAAATGTGATATAGTGGCACCACGAAGGAAGCCAGGTGAACAGGTCGGTAAGCCTATTTGGTACGGGTTTCAGGCAGGTTGAACTGTGAAGATTGGGGTCGGAGACTTGAAGGCCGTCTAAACGAGGGCATCAGTTTAATACGCAATCGATTCTCACATTTGTTTGTCGACGATTCGTCTTGTTTCCGATTTGGTACGGGTGCCGGCTTGCAGAAGCTGCGAACACACGGCTGGGAACTGTGGGTATCCAAATCGGGAACTGCTCCTGCAACGGTTAAAATCGATTAAAAACGTATTTTGACCTACCTTGAGAAATTTTTCGATCGATCGTTCTCTCCGATTTGGTATGCGTGTCGAGTAAGGGTAAGTTAGTGTCCTAAGCCATCGTTTTCAAGACCCTCGTGTTTCGCTTCATTAGGGAACAAACAAAGGCTTGAAAAGGAAAGCCTTCGAACGAGGGGTGGTTTGGGAGAGTGATGTGGTTATTGAGGGCCCTGGCATAGCTCCAAGCGTTGCAACTGTACCCATCAATTTTTCAAACTGATGTCTCGCTTGAAAGAATGAGGTATAGTGGCACCACGAAGGAAGCCAGGGGGAAGAGGGGGGGGGTCCAAGCTGTACCGCTCGAAATATTCAGCTTGTGAAGATCTCCTAAAATAAAGTCAATCAATTCAATACGTAATCGATTCTCACATTTGTTGGTCGACGATCCGTTTTTCCGATTTGGTACGGGTGCCGGCCCATCGGTATCTGGAAGCAACGATTGGATATCCAAAATAGTTCAATATGTACTTCTCACATTAGCTTGAAGTTTCTATGACGAAGTTTCCCTTGAAATCCATTGCTAAGACCAAAGCCGACTAAGGTAAGTGGGAAAAGGTAAGTTAGTGTTCTTAGCCATCGTTTTCAAGGTCCTTGTGTTTCGTTTATCCGAGAACAAACAAAGACTTGAAAAGGAAAGCCTTCGAACTAGGGATGTGAGGCTCCTGGAGAGGTGAAGGGATAGGTTGAGGGCCCTGGCATAGTTCCAAGCATTGCAACTTCACCTCTTTTATTCAAGCTGAAGTCTCGCTTGGAAAAAAAGAGGTGCAGTGGCACCACGAAGGAAACCAGGGGGGGGGGGGGGCGGTAAGCCGTCGAACTGTGAAGATGACTACAACAAACTCCAAGTTTGGGATGAGCTCGAAATTCTCAAATTTTTGGCCCACCATCCGTTCTTTCCGATTTGGTACGGGTTCCAGCTCCTCCCAGAAGCTGCAAAGACGAGGATGACCCTGGTCCATCGATCCGTGAAGAACTACTGAAAGATATTATCGACTAGATAAGTAAATTTTCATACCTTGGGCAATTTGTCGATGAATTGCTCTTTCCGATTTGGTACGCGGGTGAATAGGCTAGGTTAGGGTCCTGAAATAGTAGTTATAAGCAATGCGACTCAGCTACCAATACTTAGAACTCCGTTTTTTTGGGTGAAACTTAAGGGCTTTAGGCCTTAAAGGGGAAGGACCTCGTAAAATTGATTTTTCAACGTATCTTTATTATAGCTTCATTGAGTAGACATCGTTTCCACGATTCCGAAACATACCCCTTTTATATGATTTGGACTGCAAAAGGGGCGCGTTTACACGGCCATTATACGCGTTTGCCGCACGGAAACACGGCCAGAGTGGGCGAGAGAGTGTGGGAAATGGGGAGACGCAGAGTTGGCGGCAATTCAAATGGTAATTTTCCCAAATTTCAAGCGCTCCTAAATCGATTCATTTTGATCCAAAATGGGCAAAAGAGGTATTTTTCGGAATCCTGGGAATGAGATCTAGACATTTATCGCTAAATCAGAAAAATTATTTTTACTCGGTCGTTCCCCTTTAACCTGTCGCTTCGTTAAGTCGTTATCATCCCCTCCCTCCCTTTCTAAGCCATATCACAACTTTTTATTCTGATTACTAAAAGATGAGCAAAATGGTCCTAGCTTTGTTTCCAAGAAATTCTACTAAAATCCAATACTCAAAACTCACATATCTTTTTGAGGCCAGGATTTTAGTAAAATCACGAAGGAAGCCAGGGGCAGCGGAAGGAATGGACGAATGACCACGGCCTGGGTGATGGTAGCCCCGCCCCCTTTTGCTCTAAAGGGCAAAGCTGCTCTGCCAAAACCGCCCTTTCGCGCTTCTTCCACCGTTTAAGGTAAGGTTACGATGAGAAAAAAGTTGTTTCAAAGTAGGAAACCATTTCCTTAAGTGGTATTGCTTAAAATATGTGTGTTTTAACCAAATGGCGTAAACCCTATATTTTAAGCCATACTACTTGGATGATGAGGTTTCTGTCTGTCTGTCTGTCTGTCTCTCTCTCTCTCAGTCTCTCTCTCTCCCTCTCTGTGTTTCTCTCTCTCTCTCTCTCTCTCTCTCCGTCTCTCTGTATCTCTCCCCCCCCCCTCTCTCTCTCTCTCTCTCTCTCTCTCTTTCAGATCTCAGGTAAGCTCCAGCCAATCAGCCGCCCCCCCCCCCCTTAATCCCTCCATTCTGTAATCGATGCGGCAGCTGGTGCCATGCTTCCACCTCATCCCTCTAATTAGGCGCCGCCGCTAATTGTTCCACCTTCAGCCAGGATCAACAGGTATATGGTAGTTAGAAATTTATCATGGAATTCAGAAGTTTGAAGTAAACAAAATTTCGAAACACTTTATTCGTCTTTAACTTTGTGTTTTCATTTCAAAATAACTAAAAGTATCGTTTTTCTTCAGCTTATTGGAGACATTCAAGTGGCTTCTGGTTGACTGTTTGGCCTCATCGGATATTTTTTTTTGAAATAAGAGGTGCTAGGGGGGGGGGCGTAGTTTGGACCCAGGAACTCTTGTCCGATCGTGAACATCTTCCCATTCTCAAGGTAAGATAGTCCAGATCAGACGAGACTCCAAGGGCAAGGAGGGATTGCAGACTCCAGACACTCAACCAAGCCTCGATTATCAAAGCTGAGGTTGTTGGATGATCTCAGCTCGGTTAGGTTTCTGGGAGCAGCCATCGTATAGGAAAGGCCTGTTGTGGCGGAAGAAAAGACGACTAGACTGTATTGACTGAAGGCGGCCCGCTGACTGTGTTGCTATGGAAGTTGTTAATCTTATGTCTCAATAAGGGATTGGATAAGGGGTAGTATTAGTGATGGACTCATTTGGAAAAGAGGCTGAAGGTCCCTTTAAAGGGGAAGGACCGCGTAAAAATAATTTTTCTGATTTTGCGATAAAAGCCTAGATCTCATTCACAGGATTCCGAAACATACCTATGTTGTCCATTTTGGATGAAAATGAACCGATTGGGAGCGCTTGAAATTTAGGGAAATTACCATTTGAATTGCCGCCAACTCTGCGTCTCCCCATTTCCCACAATCTCTCGCCCACTCTGGCCGTGTTTACGTGCGGCAAACGCGTAAAACGGCCGTGTAAACGCACACATTTTGCAGTCGAAATCATCTAAAAGTGGGTGTGTTTCAGAATCGTGGAAACTACATCTGTTAAATGAAACATATGTAGAGAGACTTTGAAAAATCAATTTTACGAGGTCCTTCCCTTTTAAATAAGCACAAATCAGTATTTTCATTGAAATCTGGCAACTGAAACTTCAATGCGTCCTATTAGGTGCTTAAAAGGGCATGATTAACGTAAATGCTTTAAATGTTTCCTGTATTGGGAAATTAATTTTTAAAACAAGAAACACAGAAATACCCTTTAAAAGCACCGAGAAAATCATTTTTAATTTTTTTTTCTTGAAAAAGCGCGTTGCACCAAAAATATTTTTTGAATGAGGACGCAATCACGTCCGGCGACGAGTATAGTATCAGTTATCGATTGATTGGAGGCAAGCATTAAAAAATAATTCTTTTAAAGGAAATTTGAAATCTTGGCGGTCCGGACGGGTCACAGCGATATAGAAATCTACTACCAGTATTGCTTAAAGGGGAAGGACCGTGTAAAATTTTTAAAGTCTCTTAACAATTATTTTATTGAATATATATATATATATATATATATATATATATATATATATATATATATATATATATATATATATATATATATATATATATTGTTGCCACGATTCTGAATCATACCCCTTCTATATGATTTGGACTGCAAAAGAGGCGCGTTTACACGGCCGTTTTACGCGTTTGCCGCACGTAAACACGGCCAGAGTGGGCGAGAGAGTGTGGGAAATGGGGAGACGCAGAGTTGGCGCCAATTCAAATGACAATTTCCCCTAAACTTCAAGCGCTTCTAAATCGATTCATTTTTATACAAAATGGGTAAAAGAGGAATTTTTCGGAATCCTGGGAATGAGATCTAGTCCTTTTTCACAAAATCAGAAAAATTATTTTAAGCGGTCCTTCCCCTTTAAAGGTTATCTGAAAGTATTCGCTAAATTCTTAGAGCTTAGTTCTAAGCTTGCCTAACCTTTGCCTGTCTCTGTCTTCATGTCTCTCTTTCACAAACATATACGCCCACGTACACACACGCACACGTACCCATTACTCCTCGAAAAATTAACATTTTCAAATAGTTTATTCATCTTTCAATTAACCAATTCGTAGTCATAAGTCTCGAAGTCTTCTTCCAATCCTAGAAAATGTCCTCTGGGAGTTCGTCCATTTTGTAGTTTCATCGGATGAGCTTGGGTTGCTTTCTGGAAAACGGTGTTTTAGGGGTTTCTCCACGACTTACCCTTCTTGTTTGGTTAAGGGGGGGGGGGGCAGTGCTCCCTGACACGCGTACGACGTTAAATATTTAGAGCTTCATTCTGTCCAATATCTAACGTCGTACCAGGTTTCAAGCAGCAGGGGGGGGGGGAGGTGAAGGAAGAGGCTCAAAAAGGGGGCGTGGCTGACGAGAAAACAACTACCGTTTAAAAAGAGTAAACAAGGCCCGCCTATTTGATTGCCGCGGAATTTCTTGTCACTGCGAGGAATTTTTTCAAAGAATTCAGTCTACCTCAGATTACACTTGCTAAAAATGAAATGTCCTCCGAGGTAGCCTAGATTCTTCAGAAAACCATTCACGGGAAAGGGTGGCATTTTTAAAAACTGCATGCACGATGTTTACGGGATCGTCCAATACATCGATTTATCTACTTTTTGATCGAATTTTCAATGTTCCCGCCTGAAAAAACGCAACATATGTAAAACACCGACTTTTTCGCTAAATCGAGGGGGGGTCATTAGAGCCCCAGAAGTATCGTTAAATTTAAGATTCGTGTACCAACATTTAGGCAACTGAATCTAAATCAAACGGTACCTCAAGGGGCAGGGAAGGGTAAGTTCACTTAGACGCGAATGACGTTAAATATTAAAACGTTAATTCGTCTAAGATCCTAACGTCATATCAGGTATCAGGGAGCAGGGGTGGGGGTCCAAGGAGTAGAGTGATAGAAGAAAAACAACATTTGGCTTATATAGACAGAAAAGCTCCGCCCATTGGAATACAGCGGAAGTTTTAGGGATTTTATTATTTGGCATAGGATCTATTGCGAAATGGATAAAGCAGAAGTATTGTTTTCTGAATTTGGTGAAAGATAGGGTTCCAAGGAAAATTTTAATGCAGCCTGAGGTTACAGGCTTTGGCCCAAAGCGGCTTGAGTTTACCATAATCCACAGAATACGGCCTTTGACCACCAAAAGCTACCTAAAGCTGATTCAGATCACCAGAATCTACCAAAAGTGGTCTGACCTCATCAGACCGCCCATAAGCGGCCTAAGGTTACCAGAATCGGTCAAAAGCTGTCTGAGGTTGTACACCCAGAAAAAAGCGTGATATCTCAAAAATAAGCAAAAGCGGCTTGATCACACCTATGTTAGGGCAGTTGAAGTCATTATAATCTGTCAAAAGCGGCCTGATGTTGTCAGAATTTGCCGAAAGCGGCTCGAGGCCATCAGACAAAAAAGCGGCCTTAGGTTGTCAGAAAAGGCAGAAAGCGGCCTCGGGTCACCAGAAAAGGTAGAATGCGGCCTGATGTTGTCAGAAAATCCATAATCTGACAAAAGCGGCCTGAGGTCACTAAATCTGCCAAATGAGGCATGACGTTGTAATCTGGTGAAAAATTTTGTGTGGCACGATGCAGGCCAAATATGAAAACTATAAAAATGGTTTATTATCGATCAATCGTCATGTTCAAGCTTTATTAACATTATTTCAAAACACTGAAGAAAGAAGGTGTACAACAGGCTTCGCAGTTCTGAAGTATCATCGAACGA
Source organism: Oscheius sp. G VE-2021 (assembly GCA_022343465.1). Lineage (NCBI taxonomy): Eukaryota > Metazoa > Nematoda > Chromadorea > Rhabditida > Rhabditidae > Oscheius > Oscheius sp. G VE-2021. The sequence goes on from JAJQXH010000059.1 coordinate 699,732, forward strand.
TAGCTCCGCTTTTCCTAAAAACCTAAGCAGTATTAATCCAATATCTGAAACATTTCACCTCAATTTTATGAGCTAGTGCCCTAATCCAGCTTTTTACTAACCTATTGCCAAGCATTGGTTAATGAGGATGGCGGAGGGGGCTGAAAGGCAAAAGTCTAAAGGAGATGCTCAATCAATCATTCAATGAAGGGACTGTTTTATGGGCTCATCTAGTATTCCTAGACCTGCAACTTGGTCTTATATCTTTAAACTGTCGTCAAGTCAAAAGA
>JAJQXH010000059.1:705000-755000 GCA_022343465.1 Oscheius sp. G VE-2021
AGCAGACTTCAGTAGTGAAGGTGGAGTGATGTGCCAAATGACCATCTTAATGGAGGATGAGGGGCCGCCCCTTTAAATTGATTTGCAGGGACAAAAGTTGAGCCGTCCAAGAGAGAGTTGATTTGTCTTAAAGGGGAAGGACCGCGTCAAAATATTGTTTTAAGATTTTGTTGTAAAAGGCTAGAAAGGCTTAAAATAATTTTTCTGATTTTGTGAAAAAGGACTAGATCTCATTCCCAGGAATCCTAAAAATACATCTTTTACCCATTTTGGATCAAAATAAACCGATTTTGGAGCGATTGAAATTTTGGGGAAATGGTCATTTGAATTGCCGCCAACTCTGCGTCTCCCCATTTCCCACACTCTCTCGCCCACTCTGGCCGTGTTTCCGTGCGGCAAACGCGGCAAACGGCCGTGTAAACGCGCCCCTTTTGCAGTCAAAAACATATAAAAGGGGTATGTTTCGGAATCTTGGAAACTATATCTATTCAATGAAACTAAAATAAAGATACTTTGAAAAAATCAATTTTACGAGGTCCTTCCCCGATAACATTGACACAATCATACATTAAAGGGACAGTCAAGGGCCTTTTCATTTCATTATGATAGGATACGGTCGTCCATTTTGCATATTCAAAACTGCTAAATTGTCTCGCGCACTCCTCGTTTCCCTCAATGTCTCATTCAAATTTGAATGCCACTAAACGCAGGACACATTGACCGTCCGGGCTTTCTGCGGATGGAAACCCGAAATCGGCTACTTTGAGGTTGAATATCTCAAAAACTAGGGATTTCTGACATAAGGTCCCAAAAAGTTTTTTGTACAGCTGAATTTTCTCTTTCATATGAGACAAAGTTGCAAAAGCCGCCTGACTGTCCCTTTAACACACTCACACTCGCACTCCCTCTCTCTCTCTCTCTCTCTCTCCATACTTCTTGTAAAAAGTTTATTATCAAGCTGCAGAATGTATTCCCTATAAAAATTGATTTACAAAACTTTATTTAAAAATATTATTCATCTGTCTTTATTATAATCAAAATCTAGATCTACGGAAGGCTACAACAGGTTCGGAGTACAAATGCTTCATTTCATCGCCCATTCGTAGTGAGTTTGATCGATTTCTTGAAATTTAAATTAAACATTTATGAAACATAAACTTATCTCTTTCTTATTAAAGTTGTCAATGACTGGCTATGTAGAAGTGGGACGATGGGGAATGGAAATTGGGAAGGATGCACTGCCTAGTGTTCAAAGACATCTCACCTGATATCTAACAGATAGACCACATACTTGGTGTATCATGTAGTATCAGGTGTGATTTCAGGGAACGGCAGAAGGCTTCAGTTTCTGAAGCTGGAATGAAGTGGCACAAAAAGGCGCCGATTGGTAGATGGCGGCGGGCCGCCCCTGTCCATTGATTTACATGGGAGAGCCAAGCAGAAATGAGAAAAAAACATAGTTGTTTATCGGCTTTCGAGAAGTAAACGTAAACAAATCTGTAAGACGGACGCACACACTCACACACGCATACACACTCTTACAAACTCACACAATCTCTCTCTCTCTCTCTCTCTCTCAAAAACACACACACATTCACACTCCCACACGCTCACACAAGCTCATGCTCACACACTCACACGCTTACAAACTCACACACGCACATACACACACAAGCTCATGCTCACACACTCACACTCACACGCTTACAAACTCACACACAAACACGCACTCACACACTCACACTCACGCACACGCACACATTACTATCAATCTATAACCGTAAATCACGTTTTTTTTTAAATCTGAGATAGGTCCTGTGGCAACTAATCCCTCTCATTAGGCACCGCCAATCGTTTCCTATTTCAAGCCAATTTCCGCATGTATACGGTATTAACTAACTATATAAAGGTGCCGTAACCACAGATGTTGAATAATCATATAAATCTACCCGTTTCCCCACACAGTTCTATGAAGCCTAACCAAATTCGGAACATTAAACAGTATAAGGCTTTAATGTTCTTAATTTGGTTGTGTGTCTTGGAACGCTACCTTGCCTGCCTGTCCCCAAATCCCTCCAATTTGAAAGTGACCCCCTTTCCCAGCTGGCGGCTAATCCCTCGTTAGGGGCCGCCAATCGTTTCCGCTTACGTATCAGGTCCCACACGTATACGGTAGTCGTGAACCTTGAACTTACTCAACTAAGTAATCAAGTACCACATGATTTCAACGACGTTTGTCTTCCGTCGCAATGGTTTCTGGGAAAATCGGCCGCTTTCCCCAGTGCTTGCGTTGAACATACGATTAAACATCCAGGGGTACTGTAGGTCAACCTGTGTGAAGATTACCGTAACCGATGCATTACAAAAGTATAAAATGTTTTATATAAGCTTATTTCTAAACAAGCAACTAGATATATCGCTTTAGGTGGTATTCAGCAGCTAAGAAAAGAAGTACAAGTCGTGGCCATGGTTGATGACCGCTATTTTGGAAGTCCTTGTCTTGAAGACCGAAGTAGTGAAAAAATGGCTGAAATATGGGTTTTTAAATTTTAATAACTTTAACTTATCTTGACTTTTGAAGTATCTGATGAAACATAGGTGTGATTATAGGTTAAAGCCATAGAAATGGGGATAAGGGGCCAAAACTCGGTGTTCAAGGACATCCCATCTTCCTTGCATACGGTACATTATTCTTCAATGAACTCGATGAAGGAAGATGGATTTCGGTGAGCGAGAGCTATTTTCAGTTACTGTAGTTGAATGAAAAAATATCTTGAGAGGAGGAGCCTATCCGCTGGTGAAAATGGTGAAAACAGACCGTGTCATCAATTGATTCTGCTGTAGAGAAGGGAAAAGCTCGGCAGTAAACAACGTTTGTTGATTTGACACGCACACACACGCACACATGCATGCACACGCACACGTACACACACACACTCCATCCAGTACCGGATTGAAAAAAGGTGTGTCCGTCTTAAAACCTTGGGAAAGTAAATAAGAAGAAATATCGAATTCGTTCAATAAGAATATGCCCATGAAACCAAAAGCAAAACTTCTGCGTTCGGGGGGAATCGAACCCCCGTCGAATGCTTGGAAGGCATCCATGCTAACCATTACACCACGAACGCGGCTGATTAGAATACGGCGCGATAAATAGGCCATTCCGCGCCACTCCAAAACTGGATCCACAGACGCCGCCGAATCTCTTCTTTTCACTGCTTGGCTTTGGATGTTTCAGTGCGGCCGAGTGGTCTAGTGGTATGATTCTCGCTTAGGGTGCGAGAGGTCCCGGGATCGATCCCCGGCTCGGCCCAGACTTTTGCTTTTTCTCTACTGTTTAGCAACCAAATGCCGCTTTGGTATCCTTAGGCCGCTTTGTCAACCAAAGGCCGCTTTTTGGAGATCAAAGGTGAGATTCAAGGATGAAATACGATTTCAGCTTACGTCGCCCTACTGTTTACATAAGATAGCCATCGACTATCATTCCATCTCATACCATTCCCAGGAATGACCATCTTCCCCCCTTAAAAGGCCCCCCTTCGTCTCAGAATCATCATCTTCACCATGAGCCGTCTTCTCTTCTGCCTCGCCGTCTCCATCGCCTTCGCCGCTGTTTGGGTAACTTAAAATTTTTCATTTCGAAATTTGAATTTTGCAAATTTAAATTTCAGGCTTGTGCACCAACCAACACTGCCAATATGGGAAACAACAATTCAAGTAAGTAGAGTTTCGAAAATTTTGGGCAAAAATCGATTTTCAGCCGGAAGAAAGCGCCGTTCTGTTGATGACGTCACTGTGACCATCGTTTCCACAAAGAAATTCGATAAGGAAACAACCGAGAAGAATTTGGAGGAAGTTCGAAAAATCGTAAGAATTCAAGTTTTTAAAAAAATTTAAAATTAATTTTTCAGGTGAAAGAATACGAGGACAAAGAGGGACTTGAGGTGGATTTCTCTGAGATCAATGAGACTGTGAAGAACCACGGAGGGAAATTCGCTGTCGAATATAGGTAACTAAATTTGAATTTCAAATTTTTTAAATTGTGATTTCAGGGCTTCTGAAGAATGCGAGAGGGTGAAGAATTTCGTGAAAGGAGCCAAGGCTTCCAGCAAGAAGTTGGCGTTTGCTCTGGTGCAGTGCAGTGGTCATCCGATGGCTATCTTCTGAAAACGCGATTCAATGGGTTTTGTGTATTTGTATTTTTTATATAAAGTGTTTTTACATTAATGGCCACTTGGCAATGAAAAACTGAACGTTTATATTGTAGAATCCTCTTTAATAGAGTGATTTTGTGTGTTTGGAAAATTTACAGTATAATTGATACAAAAATAGAAAATAGAAAAGTGGGCCGCATCGAATTTTCTCAGCCCGGATCGTATTTTGGCTTCCTTTTGGCTTCCTTTAGTAAACAGCAGGACATTACCGTAGTCAAGAAGTAAACATATTGAAAATTCATTTTTAAACAAAAATAGAAACTAATCGCACCCCTTAGTCGCGTAGGTTATCTTATTCAGGTAACTCCGACCAAAAAACCATTTCATTAAAAGAAGATGTTTTCTGAGGCTTTAGAAGGCTTCAATCAAATTCTTTAAAAAATGTATATTAGTTCGTGGCAACAGTCTGCCTTTTTCACTGATTTTGCGAAAGGAATGAACCCAGTTGAGAGAGAGAGAGAGAGAGAGAGAGAGAGAGAGAGAGAGAGGCAGAATGAGAGAGAGAGAAGCTACACGTTCATGAGTTCAGTAGTTCCTCGATTGGACATCTGTTTGATCGATATCAACCGCTCACTAGGGTGAATACAGATAAACAGACGTTCTACCGAGGAACATAGAGGGGGTATTGTGTACATGTGTTTCTTTGTGCGTGTTTTGTGTGTGAATGTGCGTACGTGAAACAATAAAGAGGAATCACGTAGTCAGTAAAAGTTCCACGATAGGACATCTGACTGGTCTCATTCACCGCACATTTAGGTGAAATGAGATAGCCAGACTTTCTATCGTGGAACATGAAGATGATAGCTTGTGAGCGTGTGGGAGTGCGCGTGAGCGTGTGAGCGTGTGTGAGTGAGTGAGCGAATGGGTGTACCTGTACCGCCTAATCTCCTCTAACCCGCAGCTGTGGTCATATCCCTCATTAGGCGCCGGCAACCGTTTCCTTCTACGAAATATTCCCACGGGTATACGGTAGTCTTATTCCTTGAACATATCCAAGTACGTTAGTGGGTCGCCTGCGATTTTCATGGAATCTGTCTTCGGTTGCCATGGTGCATGGGAAATTGGACTGTGGTCTACGTGGTTAACATTCCTTTAACACTCCAGATTGATTCAGAAGTCAGTCGCAGACGTGTCTACCTAACGACAGCTCCTGTCTCCCCGCTACTCCCTGAAATCCTGGCGATCGGACCCTCATATACTGAAATTGTATGTGAGAAGCTGGATCGTGGGGATGTCTTGGAGTGACCTGAGATTTCCGACACGCACAGACACACAGGCACACACACTCTTCCCCTCCCCCCTTCCAAAAGTTCCTAGCAATCACCTCAATTTCTTACCTGAATAGCATACATGAGCTACGAGGTAAGATATTGATGCGATGGCTTGGGACCTCGGACAAATCCCTCTAACCAAAACCTTCCACAACTGTGCTTTTGGTAGGTATGCAAAGTTTTGCAAAACAACCAAAAGAACTCTTCAGAAGGAACTGAAACCGGAAAAAGAAGAGTGATACCAGCCCTGCGGGACCAAGGAAGGACAGCACTCAAGATCAGAATAGGTCACTTGTATTCTCTTGATGATTCACAGTAGCCACACTGTTTCAAGAAGAGTAAATCGATAATTAGAATTTAAAACTGAATAAACTATTGTGAAATTTTTTATGTCTCTGGGTTGCTGAAATGTTTCTTGGAATTCAATTACCGTAGTCTTTCGGAACCTGGCTCCGTACCGCAAACGATCTCGCCGCCTCATTAGAGGGATAAGCCGCCAGATGACGGTTCACCTGAGCTGCTCTATTTCCAATTTGAGACGATTAACGGGGCTGTTAACAGCTTATTTAGAAAGGGCGGGCTTGTCTGATCACCTCCAGATTCTGTGGAGCAGTCCTCTGTGGGTGAGGCGTGTCACATTAGGTTTTTGTTAAAGACTTAATGGCTCTTTGGTGAAAAACTAGTGTAACAAGTCTGCGCCTTTGGGAGGTGCCCTAAGCTAGTTCCACGAGAGAAAGAGAGAGGAAAAAAGAGAAGAGAAAGAGAGAGAGAGAGAGAAAGAGAGAAAGAGGGTGACAAAAATAAAGAGAGAGAGAGAGAGATGGAGAGAGGGATAGAGAGAAGAAGAGAGAGAGAGAGAGATTGAAAGAGAGATTAAAAGAGAGTGAGATATAAAAAGCAAGCAAGCGATCCATTGAAACAGATAGAGCAATAAAATGTGAAACAGAATAAATGAACCGAGAAGGGAGATTGAAGGATTTACGACTCCTCCGGTACGCGGCCTTTCAAAAAAAGCTAAAACAAACTTTTTATTACGGTTAAAAGTGGTTAATTTTATTTTAAACATGTGAATCAGCCAGGACAACTTCGGTTATTTCAGGTTCGATTGGTTTTGTAGTATCATAGCAAATTCCGAAGGTTTTGAATCTCCTGATGTCAACATATTGCCGATAACTCATCAGGAACTTCCCATCTACATAGACCTGAAAAAATTGCTATCACGGGGAATATGTACATTTATTGCCGCGCGCCAAAAACGGGAATTTTACGATAAAATCCGTAAAATCTCAAGTTTCTTAATAGATGCGCACATAATCTTATTAACCGTTTTCTTCAACCGTTTCTTAGGCTTGCAAAAAAAAATCACCTCATATTTGTCTGGATTCATCCTAATCTCCATAGTAAACGTCTGATCGGCACGAATGAAATCGGTGTTTTTGCATTTTTCACTGGCGGACGAAGCTGTGATTTAGCGGCATGTGACATGTTTATATTCTGTTTTGTAAAATCCATTATGCACGAGACTATAAATGTCAAAAAAATACACGAGTTTTCGTCGTAAAATGCCTCCACCGTTGGCGACAAGTAATAAAATTTATTGGTTTCTATCGTGGGAAAAAATCAACGGAAGCTTCTGCAAGACTTCAAATAAAACAGTTGTTTCTCTAAGACAATGGGATATAAAGAGAGAGAGAGAGAGAGAGAGAGAGAGAGAACAAAAAAACTTTATTAGCCTTTGTATGACCCAAATCTCGGAAAATCCAAGTAAGTCTTTGCAACCTCGATGTCAGGTGGAAACCACGCAGTTTCCGTGAGGTGATAAGAGTAATCAAATTTCCGGTTGTACCAGGAGGTACCGCCAACTACCAATCCATCCATAAAGTTGCAGACTTCAGCATAGTTAAAATTACAGTAAGGACAGCGAAGATATACTCCTGTCATTTTAGGTGACTCGGAAAAGTAGTCTTCTCTTTTGAAGTGAGCCTCCAAATCACAAAGAATGCTTTGATTTCCCTTGTGGAGATTCCATTTTGAGGTGACGTTGAAGCTGATGTGGTCAAAATCGATTTCCCAGTCTTCTTCCTGGAAAGGATGTTCTTCACTCAAACACATTCACACGTGTACACGTGTGAATGTACATGCGACGCTGTGCCGGCCACTCACTCACGCATACACGCACACATACATACTTCCGCTGTGATGCTTGTGATGTTCATTTCCAGAATTTTCCTCAGCGGAGCGAAGCCGGAAACAGTCAAGGCAGTTACATTTTCCCAAGTTTCTGGTTTAGGTATAAACTTGAATGATTCTTTAGAAAACAATGCGATGCCGCCAGGAACACAAATGCACAAACTGTTCGCAATAGTTCCGGACTGGATTTCTCCTTGGAAAAACAGCTGAAATTGATTGAATATGTAAAAAAAAGCTTAATTTACATCTTTGAAGTTTGCCACGCTAGAAGGCATAACGGAGTGAAGATATTGGTTGATCATTCCAAGGAGTTTGAGAATTGATGTCTTGGCAGTTCCAGGAACAGGGTTGATTAGTTTTTGTAGATTTATTTTGAAATCTACGGTTGAAACGCTTTTATAGTTGTCAGATTTGAATTGTTCATCTATGTTATTTCGACATTCTTTATATTTTTCACTGAAAAAGGAATTTTAAGAGAGAGAGAGAGAGAGAGAGAGAGAGAAAGCGAGAAAGAGAGAAAGAGAAAAAAGAAAAAAACAGGACGAAGGAAAGAGAACACGTTCACACGTGTACAAGTGAGTGTGCATGTGACGCTGTGTCGGCCAAACTCACTCGCTCACTCACTCACTTACCTGCAATGCAATGCTGGTAACATTCATTTCCAGAATTTGCCGCAACGGAGAGAAATCGAAGACCGAAAAAGCCGTCACGTTTTCCCATGTTCCTGGTTTAGGTATAAACTTATATGATTCTCTCGAAAACAATGCGGTGCCTCCGGGAACACAAATGCACAAACTGTTCGCAATAGTTCCGGACTGGATTTCTCCTGATGGAGTTTGGAAAAACAGCTGAAATTGATTGATTATCTAAAAAAACATAGTTTAATTTACATCTTTGAAGTTTGCCACACTTGAAGGCATTCCGGAGTGAAGATATTGGTTAATCATTCTAAGGAGTTTGAGAATTGGACCCTTGGCAGTTTCAGGAACAGGGTTGATTAGTTTTTGTAGATTTCTTTTGAAATCCAGAGTTGAAATATTTTTATCTTTTTCAGAATTGCGAAGTTTAACGAGTTTTCTACATTCCTTCAATGTTTCACTGAAAAGGGGTATTTAAAGGGAAAGGACCGCGTAAAAAGAATTTTTCTGTTTTTGTGATAAAAGTCTCGATCTTATTCCCAGGATTCCGTAATATACCTCTTTTACCCATTTTGGATCAAAATGAATCGATTTAGGAGCGCTTGAAATTTTGGGGAAATTGCCGTTTGAATTGCCGCCAACTCTGCGTCTCCCCATTTCCCACACTCTCTCGCCCACTCTGGCCGTGTTTACGTGCGGCAAACGCGTAAAACGGCCATGTAAACGCGCCCCTTTTGCAGTCAAAAACATATATGTGAAAAAGAGATGAACAAAAAGAGGGGGTGATTTGGTTCGAGTTGCAGCGATTCCAATTCTACAAAAACAGAAATTTTTTTTATTCCTTTCTGTTGAACTCTTTCGATATCATTTGAACAAAAATAGAACAATTTTGCGCTGGGCAACACAAGAAAAACAGAACAATTGAATTTATTTGCAAGTAAATGCATGAAAAAGTACTTTTTGAAAACACCAAATCACGTCCGCTTATCCGAAAATCTTCGTATAAGAAATTTTGCCTTTTTACAAGTTATGCATTTTTTTTCGAAGCAGATGTGCATGGTTGTCTAATATTGCTCAACAAGGGTACACACTGGTACACACATCAAAATTAGGCAGAGGTATTTTTTGCTAAGAGAATTGTGCTAGGTGCTCGGTCCCGTTCTCTGTGCCTCCTCCTCAGCCCGCGCCGAGGGGGCAAGGGGCGTGGCCCTGCCGCCGCCTTTCTCTCATCGGTTCGGCACCGACCGGCGGCCTCCCCAATCCCGCCGGCACGGCCCGTAGGACCGCCTCTCATGTAGTTTCCCTTATTAGATAAATAGAATAGAAACGTCCTTATTGTATGAGAGCCGAGAGTGAGAGGACCAGCTTAGCAGCTGCTTCGAGGGAGAGACCTTCTTGCGTCGGCCATTGCACTGCTACACCCAGGATTGTTATATGCTCCTTGTGGCCTGAGGAGGCAGACTATAGCATATTACAGTGGAGGTCCCGGATCGCTCCCAGATTTCCGGCCTCCCCGACACTGTTGTTCGATCCCCGTTGAGACCCCCTGCACATATTTCCTTTTGAGGTGTGCGGTTATAAGACGCACTATTGTAAGACCTAGGCATGGGTTTGGTGTTCCTTCGTAGGGTTAAACTTTTTCCCACCACAGTTAAAGTTTTGGGTTGAATTGTGCAGAATTCCCCTCCCCCCCTTCGTAAACACACAAGAGGTGTCTTTAGGGCCCCTGTTTCCCTATTGTATTTTAAGACGCCCCGGCAATAAGCCGTTCCACATTTAATAACCGGTCCCATCTCTTTTGAGAGGATTCCTGCCCTTTCTGTGGAACCTCATGTAGGAAATCCCCTTTTTCCCCTCTCTTCTTAGTTTTTAGCAATCGCTTCGGTTTTTCTGCCGTTTTTAGAGACCTTAGCGCCTTCGCTGAACGGACTAGTTCAGAGATTGCCCCAGACCGCGAAGGAGCAGAGGAGGGAGACGTACGCGAGTTATTTTCCTTTAATTTATTCTAAATTCAAAAACTTATACACTTTTGGTATCTTTTTGGAAAATTTTCGTGTACTTTTTCCTTCTTTGCGCAGTTTGTGATTGCACCTGTCGTTTGTAATTTATCTTCCTCTTAGGACCCATCCTTTTATTTTATAACGTTTTGGGTTAATGTTCTTGTGCTACCCATTACGTTCCTGGAAATTTTCCACCCTACGCTCATTTCTGTTCTTCTCTTCCTGCAAGATCCTGCAAATGAGCGTGGTTTCGCAATCAGCCGCGGCCCTCGCGCTGTTTTCGAAAGGAGATCTTTGTCTCCCATGACGCGACCCGCCGAAAAACAACGCTGAGTCAAGCGCACGTGCCCCTCGCCACAGCGGATCGTCCGCTGCGAGAGGAAAACAACTGCGAATCGGGGGACCGATATCGACCCCTCGCCATTTTTGGCCCTTTTTCATTTTCTCTTCTTGGTTACTGTTTCTTGTAATTACATCTATTGTTCAGGATCATGGACAACCGAAGAGTGACCGCAAACGACCTGCTTCATGGTCTGGAAGAGATTCATCGTGGGATCAACCGGCTCGGACTTAAGGAACCACCTAAGTTCGCCGGAGGCAGGCAAGAGTCCTTCGAAGAGTTCATACTCAAAGTGAACGAGTATTGCAACTCAGTGAATTGGACTATGGTAGATGCCTGCAGGATGTTCCCAATGATGTTGGAAGGCCGAGCTAAGGAGTTGTACACCCTGATCGATGCACATGTGAAGCTTGAATGGGAGAACATGCTGACCACGCTCAAGGGATTGCTTTTGAGTGGACCAAACCGGGCAGCCGCCCAGGAAAGATTGGCCACTCTCAAGCAAGGCCCTCAGGAAGAGTTCACCACCTTCTACCACCGAGTCGACTTCCTCGCTGCCGACGCCTTCGAGACTCTTCAGGAAAAGCACGCTGCTGAGAAAGCTGCTCTCCTGAGAGGAGCCAAGCCTTCGCTGAAGAAGCGTCTACTTCGACTCCATGGAAGTCCAACAATCCAGGAGCTACTCGAAGCTGCTCTGGCAGAGGAAGACATCGAAGCTGCCATCCATCCAGAAGGCAAAGTGACTTTGGTCTCGCTGGCAGACAAGCTTGATGGAATCGCCCTTGCCCAGAAGGAAGCCGTTGCTGCTGTTCAATACGGAGGATTTAGAGGAGATCCGCCGTTGGAGAAGAAGTCCTACCAGGATCGAGGAAATCGTTCAAAGAGCGAGGACCCACGGAAGAAGTCTGGATCCTGGAAGAGAAAGAAGGACAAGCGCAACCGTGAAGAAGAACCACATCATCGTCAAGAACACGACGATCGTGACAACAAGGAGTTCGACAGTCGACCTGGTCGACCGAAAGGAAGATGGGTCTGGCAAGAAGACCCAAAGCCAAGCAGGACCAATGCCATTGTGACAGTGCCCCACTATATAACGATTGTCGCACTCGTCACTCTCACTGCTGGAGCTGCCGCAGTTGAGAACGTCAACTACACTTTCTGTGACAATTCCAGAGAAGGATTTCTGCTAGCGCCGCCAAGGCTCGAAGACTGCAACATCCCCGCAAGTTCGGTTACTCCACTTGTGGTCAGAGCCTCCGTCTTTACTCGAAACGACCACTACAAGACTGGATTCGCCTACTCTTGTTCCAAACGAACCACAGAAGTCAGTGTGACCGGACGTTTCATCAATACTCCGGAAATATCTCACAAAACTTTCGTGGAAAAGTTGAACGAGGAAAGGTGCCAGAGGATGAAGTTGGAACGCCGATTGGATGCAGTCCCTCTTTACCAGGACCATCCCGGACGATGGACATCCCAAATTCCAATTCGGACACCAACATCCCCTTGGATGAACACCGAATGTGCGAACACAACGAACTACTTGCTTCTTGAAGGAGAGGTAGCCTGGACTGAGCCAAGCTTGCCTTTGAGTGACCTAGGAGATCTCTCAGGTTGCACTGTGGCTGACAAGACATGTTCCAAGAACTACTACCGGATCAACTGGGAAACCAAGAACACCGCTGTTCCCTGTCCGTACGAGTTTCAAGGAATCTTTGATGCCATGATCTCCGACAAGCACGTCATCATCGAAGAGCTTCAGCTCGCCGCTGCCTTCACGACTGAGGACGCCTCAACTGATGTGCCTTGCATCGCACCAACCGTCTGGCGCCTCACCAACGACCTCTTCGTTACCTTTCCTAATGTGACTCATGGAGAGCACATTAGAAGGTTTGTCAAGGACAACCCGGCTGCCGTGCAAGACGCTAACATCCGCCGCACCCGTTTCACTTCTGAAGAAAAAGGAGTGGTCAACCTGGAGTCACCGGTTGCCACTGCTGCTTTGGAGAAGTTGATCGCCGAGATCTACAAGGATGATAGGACTGCTGAGTTCGACTACAAGGATGTTGATCTTCATTTCCAGAAGGTCATCGCCACTGCCGTCTACGACCCACAGACGTCGACTTACCACGTCCGAACCGCCCGTTCTTCTGATGGACTCAAGGAGGACACCACGAGGAACGCTCTACTCCAGTTCATCCTTCACTCCATCAACAAGCAGATCGGAAAAAACTTTGACTCTCTTCGGAAAAGCCTCTGTGAGATTCACAACCAGCAGACGCTGCTTGTGAACACCTTGGCAGTTATGAATCCCACAGCTGCCGCCAGAGTCTTGCTTCGTCGAGACGACATTGCCGCGAAGTTTGTTGGAGATGTCTTCTCCATTACCCGCTGCACCCCAGTCGTTCCGATTGCCATTCACCGCAACTACTCCTACAACGGCCTCTGCTTCGAGGAAATCCCGATCATTGCAGCCGAAGGAGTATTCTTCCTCATCCCTGGCTCCCAAGAGCTACGGAAGACTGGAACTCTAGTCCCCTGCAAAGCCGTCGTTGATGCTGTCTACCGCCTACCCGACGGACGCTTCCGCACAGACAAGGGACTGAAGGATGTCCGACAACTTCCCAACTGGAACCTGGAGTACATTCCCCTGAGCATGGCTTTCCACCGACCCGCCCCGGCCCCCGTCTTTGGAGACTACCATCCACCGGAGTCGGAAAATCGGTTTGCCCGCCGCCTTGATCAAGTGGAAGAGGTACAGGAAGCCGTTGTCACCGCTCTAGGAACAGGATACAAAGCCGTTCAGGAGACCATTTCTGAAGAATTGGCTGAGTACACTCCGTGGTACTCCAAGGTTACCGACAAGTTGTCGCACTCATTTGATGGAGTCGTCGACGCAGGCAAAACCTTCGTCAACGGATACATCCAACAAGTCAGGGACACGCTGTTAAACTTGCTACTGTGGATTCTGGTTCCTGCCCTCACCGTCATCGCAACGATTGCTTCGATTTACGTCGTCGCCCGCTGCTGGTGGTCACGCCACAAGCAGAAGCAATTTGCCAAAGATCTGGCATCTGCTCAATTGAAGGCCGAAGTCCGCCAAGAACTAACGAAGAAGCCCTCACGCCCATCGCGTCCACCACCGCCGAAGACGAACAAGAAGAAGCAGAAGAGGGATACGGACGAGAAAGACCTGGAGCACGAAGAGACATCTTTTGTCTGTGCAGTAGCTCCCACGGCTGAAGAAGACTTGGATGATGACGATCGTCCAGTAGGCCGTGGAATCGGAACTACCAGCACATTCTTCTCGTTTGTTCCCATCGTCTGTGCAGTCCAAGCACCTGCAGCTGCCCTGCTACCGTACGTTAAGATCTACGTGAACAATCGTCCAGTCGTCGTCTTGCTGGATACAGGATCGTCTGTTACTTTCCTCAGCGAGACTGCCGCTTCTTGCGTCTCTTTGAAGCCGCTCGCCGTTCCAACCCGTGGAAATGCAAGGGCTGCCAATGGTACAGAGATCCGCTTCCTTGGATCAATGGATGCCGTCTTCAAGATTGGAGACACCTCCTGCCGCTTTCGTGTGCAAGTCACGAAGGACGAAGACTGTCCCGGCCCAGGAGTGATAGGAGTGGATCTACTGCGAGCCCTCAACGAGAAGGACGCCAAAGTTTCCCTGGACTTTGACAAGAACTACGTCTGCATCGGACGTAACAAGTTGCCCATTCTCCACCCCGGAGAAGTCGCCGACGAAGATGTGGCTACTTACTGTGTTACTGTGGCCAAGGACATCCGTCTCGACCCTGGATCCGACAATCTCGTCTGGAGAAAAGTCGATTCGTCGCTTCCAGAAGATTGGGACCTGATCGTCGATGGCAACCCTGTCACTGAGGAGGACGGATCAGAACAATCTTTCGTCGTCGGCCGAACACTTGCAAATGCCCAAGAAGGACATGTGCCTGTCCGCCTTCTCAACATGACCGCAAACCGATAGTCCTTCATAAAGGACAGCCCATTGCCACTGCTGAGATTGCAGCTGGCCAAGATGACTCAGTCGCTTTTGTGGAACATTTCCCCAGAGAAGCTGACTGGGAAGAAGAACTTCCAAGGAATGCCCAGCCTCCGTTCGACATTGGAGAAGTCCTTGATCTGAAACACTCCATTTTCAACAAGCTGGAAAAGCAACAGCTCCGCAACATCGCCCGACGCAACGCTGATGCCTTTGTTGGAGCAGATGGAAAGATCGGACGATACAACGGACCAGTACAACACGAAATCTGCCTCGTCCCCGGAGCCAAGCCACCCTCTCTCCGACCGTACCGGGTTCCCCTGGAAAAACGGATGGAGATTGAGATCCAACTGGAGAAAATGTTGAAAGACGGACTGATTCAACCGTCGAAGAGTCCCTTCGCTGCACCAGTTGTGCTTGTGAAGAAAGCTGACGGAAAGTCCTGGCGCTTTACCGTGGACTACCGTAAGCTTAACAAGGTTACGGAAAAGGAGTCTTACTACCTCCCGTTGATCATCGACATCCTCGACCTTGTTGGAGGAAAGAAAATCTACAGCACCTTCGATCTGCAGAGTGGATACTTTCAGATCCCTCTTGCCCCTGAGGACACGCCGAAGACTGCGTTCACCACCTTCGCTAGACAGTTCGAGTTCTTAGTCCTCAGCCAAGGACTCTGTGGAGCCCCTGCTACTTTTTCTCGCTGCATGGCTGACGTTCTACGGAATCTTCGAGCTGCTGCCTTCGTGTACCTCGACGACATCGTGCTTGCCAGTTCTTCGACCGCACAACACCTTGTCGACATTGAAGAGTTGCTGAAGACTCTTTCCGCCGCTGGACTGAAGCTGAGACATGACAAATGTCACTTTGGACAAGAAGAAGTTCCGTACCTCGGATTTCTGCCCTCAGAAGAAGGTGTTCGCGTCAACCCGGCAAAGACCGCCGCTGTGAAGAAGTTCCCAGCGCCCACTTCCGTCAAGGAAGTACGTCAGTTTCTCGGAGCTGCTGGACACTACCGACGGTTCGTCGATCGTTACGCGGACATCGCTGCTCCGCTGACTCACTTACTCAAGGAGGATGTGCTGTTTGACTGGGCTGAGAACCAGCAAGAAGCAAGAAGTCACTGAAGTCCGCCCTGACCTCGGCACCGATCCTGAAGAGCCCACGTCTAGGACAACCATTTGAGATCCACACCGACGCCTCAAAGGTCGCCATCGCTGGATGTCTACTTCAGAAGTCCCCTGACGGAGTTTTGCATCCAATCGCCTTTGCGTCCCGCCGGATGAACTGCCACGAGGACAGCTATCCTGCCATCAAAATGGAAGCACTTGCCATTGTGTTCTCCGTTAAAATGTTCGCCCCGTACATCACTGGAGCGGCTACAACGGTTGTTACGGATCACGCGCCTCTTCGTGCACTTCTGGATCGTCAAGACCTAGACGGTCGCCTCGTCAAGTACCAGATGAGTCTGGCGCCGTACCACTTGAACATTGTGTACCGCCCCGGACGCTGGAATCAACTTGCTGATGCCCTCTCAAGGAATCCGCCGTTGGAAGAAACCAAGATCAATGCTGTGGTTCCTCAAAAAGACCACCTCACCCACGATGATATACTCGCTGCTCAAGATTCTTTCACGGAAAACAGCATCCATGAGATGTACTTCAAGGAAGATGGAATCTGGAAGGCCAAGATCAAAGGAAAAACCAAGATCGTCGTCCCCCCGACTCTTCGTCAACGCCTGATGAAGATGACTCATGAAGACCCGCTTGAAGGAGGACATCTCGGAGCCGAGCGACTGGGAGCTCGCCTTCGAAAGATCTTCACTTGGCCACAGATGCTGATCGATGTGAAAGAGTTCACCAGATGCTGCCAATTGTGCCAGCAGAGGAAAACACCTGCGGCTCTCGTCAGCATCGAGCCTCTCGGAGAAGTTCATGTTCCGACCGCCCCAATGGAAGACCTTCACCTGGACTTCCTCGGACCGTATCCGCTGTCCCTTGCTGGTAACCGCTACGTCCACGTCGTCTACGACAACTTCACGAAGATGGCCTTTGTGGACCCGGTACCGGACACGAAGACAGGAACCCTCATCGAATCCTTTCTCAAGAACATAATCTACAAGGAAGGATGCCCGAGACGCGTGACAACGGATCGCGGAGCCCAATACCTCAGTCAAGCATTTGAGGACCTTCTCGCGACGCTCGGAATTGAGCACCGGACATCGTCCCCCCACCATCACCAATCGAATGGATGTGTCGAACGTTACAACCGCACGCTAGGAGACATGATCTCTATTTACGCTGATGAGAAGTGCTAGGAGTGGGACAACTACGTCATGCCAACTACGTTCGCCTACAATAGCACTCCTCATGCTGAGCTGAATGAGACCCCCTTCTTCCTAGCACACGGACGAGACGCGATTTTGCCGTCAGAACGAGTGTTGAAGATCACCACGCCAACGTACGCAGAATCGCCTGACTACCAGTACTTGCTTGCTTCAAGGATCCGTGAATCCTTTGCGAAGGAAGAGTACGACAGGAAACACAATGTCCGCCAAAAGGACCTTGAGGTTACCGACCTGGTATTACTTCGAGCCGAAGTACAGCAAGGAAAATCGTCCAAGCTGCATCTCCCATGGAGAGGACCCTACCGGATTGTGAAGCTGGAACGACCAACTGCAGAAGTCGTGCCCCTTGCCGGAGGAAAATCTACTGTGGTCCATCTGAACAGATGCAAGAGGTTTAACGTCTACGACCCCATTGTTCACCCGATTCGTCAAGAAACTGAGGAAGACCCACAACTGCTACCTGCCGAAGTTCCTGAGCCCCCATCGATGAACCGTGCTGGACAAACTACTCCTTCGTGCACAGAACGGAACGTCCCAGTCGGTCAACGTCGTATGCAGGAGGCTCCGTCTGACGAGCTAGGAGAAACGCCCGCGGACAGTAGCACAACTGCTCCGCCGGAGTGGATTCGCCGTGCCCGCGGCGATCGATTGACTCGATCAAAGAGAACCAGTGCTGTGGAGCAGGTCGACTACCCAGCACTGGAAGAGACTGACGTTACATCCCCTTTTAGGAGAGTTTCCTCGCCTCCTACAGAGATGATGAACGACGAGCCCGATCGCCCCCAGATGCTAAGGAGGAGCAGCAGGATCAGCAACCGGCGCAATCGCTGCTGATGTACATATCTTTGATTGTTTCATGTGTATATACTTTGTAACTTCTGCTCCCCCTATTTGTTCCTCAAACTTCTAGTTTCAGTAGACCCCCGTCCACCTTCTCCTTTTGCGCAGTCGGGAGCCTGCGATCTTAAGGGTGGGCGTGCTAGGCGCTCGGTCCCGTTCTCTGTGCCTCCTCCTCAGCCCGCGCCGAGGGGGCAAGGGGCGTGGCCCTGCCGCCGCCTTTCTCTCATCGGTTCGGCACCGACCGGCGGCCTCCCCAATCCCGCCGGCACGGCCCGTAGGACCGCCTCTCATGTAGTTTCCCTTATTAGATAAATAGAATAGAAACGTCCTTATTGTATGAGAGCCGAGAGTGAGAGGACCAGCTTAGCAGCTGCTTCGAGGGAGAGACCTTCTTGTGTCGGCCATTGCACTGCTACACCCAGGATTGTTATATGCTCCTTGTGGCCTGAGGAGGCAGACTATAGCATATTACAATTGGATGTACGCTCCCCATAATCATAAAAGGATAGTGAAAAATAAAAAATTTCAAAAAACAAAAAAAATAATAAACAATATAAGTGGGCACATCACACTATCGTAACTTTGTTCAACAGGGTTACGGTATCGTCCATATGTGTAGTTTATGATTTCTTAAAGAACACAATTCTCCTTCGCATGTTACTTTTAGCCTGCAAATTTTTCATTTGTTCGAAAACTTATAGTACTTTGTGCTCCCCGCTTTTCAAACGTTTGAAAACCAAATTCACTGGTATTTTTTCTATTAAAGAGTATTAAAAATGGAAACAAATTTTTAGTGAATTCTGCTTTACTGGAATAAAAATGTGCCTTTTGTTCGAAAAAAGCGGACGTGATTTGGTGTTTTCAAAAAGTACTTTTTCATGCATTTACTTGCAAATAAATTCAATTGTTCTGTTTTTCTTGTGTTGCCCAGCGCAAAATTGTTCTATTTTTGTTCAAATGATATCGAAAGAGTTCAACAGAAAGGAATAAAAAAATTGTTCTGTTTTTGTAGGATTGGAATCGCTGCAACTCGAACCAAATCACCCCCTCTTTTTGTTCATCTCTTTTTCACATAAGAATTGTTCAATTTTTGTTGATTCGACGGAGTCGAATCAAATTTTTAAACAAGTGAATAATTTTGGGGTTTTTACGGTTTTCTCATGGAACTGATTAAAATGGGCTGGCACGTTGTGTCCCGAGGCGCAGTAACCCACCTCATTGGCATTTCGCCAACGAAAAGTCAAGTCTGACCAAAAATGAATTATAGTCGCTGTCCGCCGATCACGACTACAAAAATGGCCTTATTAAAACAACCTGCACATCTAACCTGCAAGAGAGCACACAACATGAGGAGACGCAGGGTGCATTAGCATAACCATGCCCATTTTATTTGTCATGCTCGATGGGCGAGGGGTATACGTACCCGCTGAAAATTTAGGGAAAAATGTTAGTTAATTCAAAAGTTCATATTTACCGCTGTCACCGTATAGACTGCGTATTTATTTTCGTTGAAACACTTTTTGTGGTATTTTTGACATTTTTGGCCGTGCGCCAACGACGCTGCGTAGTGTTTTCCTACTGCGCCAACCATGGGTGGGACACACCGTGGCTGGCACGGCCCGGTCCGTGGGTCCTACCAGGTCATCGAAGGTTCCGATCCACCCCATGGCAAACATTTTTGCGCACTTTTTACGTTTTACAATAATAAACAAACACCTTTTTAATTCTTTACAAGTACTAATAAAGTAAACAAAAAAGTTCAGTTGATAGCGCGGCCGATTCAACCCAAAGACCGCGATTGGTTTTTTTGTTAGCGATATGGTAGCCATATACAACATGAATTTGATATTTAATTTTTATTTTGTAAATCCTGTATTTTTTTAAACGTTCTTATTACAAAGCCGAAATCAACAACAACCCTTCCCGCTGAGAAAGGACACCTGGGCGTGGAAAAAAATCCGCGTACAGCAAAAAGTATGTTCATGTTAAATGCACTTATTTTCAAAGATTGGACATCTTTGGCGTTGGAGGGGATCGAACCCTGACCGTATGGGCCGTGCGCGCATGCAGGTACTGCACGATAGCAGCGGGAGGTAAAGCCGCCGCTGCCGCCTCATGTACACCCGGAGCCCATGTTCAGGGCATTGGATATTTTTATAACACAAATCGCTATGTATAGTATTTATAGAATGAAAATGCACTAACAAACAAAAGTTTGAGCTTTGAAAAATATATTTTAAAAAAGTCTGGGTGAAAACTCAAAAAAACCAGGTTTTATGAATGACGCTTTTCTCAAAGTTCATATTTTTGGCAAAACTTTGCGCGCAACGTAGCTTACACCTAAAAATAACAGTTTCAAATTTGATCCAATTTCGATTACGGAGAAGCTCACACGAACCGGGTATACGACGGATGGCGCACGGAAACATTTTGAAAAAAGTCGAAAATTCATATTCGGACCGCCACTGAACCGAATAACCTCATATTTGGCCTGATTTTGTATTTCTTAGTACTGAATGATATTCCAAAAAGAAATACCAAAAAATATGAAAAATGGTTGAAACGCGAGCGATTTTGTGTTTTTGCGCGCGTACACAGGGGGCAACTCAACCCAAATCACAAGCAGCGCTTCGCGTTGCGCGCGATTTACCATTTTTTTTCATAACTTCTTTTGAATTCAATCAATTTCTGTGAAACTTTGCGCGCAAGGTTATTTTTATAGTTCTAATAAGTGTACCAAAATTCGTAGAAATCGGTTGGGAGAGAAGCTCACACCGAGTGGACATACGGCGTACGGCGTACGGCACACGGACAACATTTTTCAAATTTTGGAAAATCGACATTTCAGCGGCCCCTGAACCAAATGACCTCATTTTTGGCAAGTTAACGTAATTTGTGCTAGAAAATGATATTCCAACAAAAAACCCGAATAAATATGAAATTTGAAAGGATTGCGGCCGATTTTGTGTTTTTTCGGGCGTACACAGGGGCCAACTCAACCCAAATCACACGCAGCGCTTCGCGCTGCGCGCGATAAAAAGTGTATGTTTCAGAATCGTGGAAACGACATCTATTCAATGAAACAATTGCGAAGAGACTTTGAAAAAACAATTTGACGAGGTCCTTCCCCTTTACGAGAGAGAGAGACAGAGAGAGAGAGACAGACAGACAGAGTCAGAGACGCAGAGTTGAACTCACTTGAAAGTTTCCATTCTATGACAGTGAACTGGGCTCATAGAATACCTCCAACATTCCATCGTGGCTATTTTTCCTTTTTCTTTGCCAAACCTTCATCTACCTCTGCTGCCGATCGAACTACATCAAATTCTGGGTAAGGCCAAATACTGCAGTTGATTTTAAATTGCTTTAAAATTAACTTAAACAAATAAATATCAGATTTTGTGACCTCTTTACGAAAAGATAATTCCGTTGCAAAGGGAATTGCATGTCCATTATGCATCCTCCTATAAGTTGCATATGGAGAACACTTTTGCTTAAATGCCACATATTCAATAAATTCGGCACATTTGAATTTTGCCATTCGACTCATATGCTGATAAACGTGGTTATCCATCTGAACAAAGTATTTTGGTCAAAGTTAGGGGTGTTTACCGTGCAATTTAGTGAAAAAGCTGAGGGTAATAGAAGAAGGAAGAGAAATAGTTTCATTTGTGGATTTGAAACAGAGAAATTGATATTTCTGATGAGAGAGATTATGTGAATGACTTACGGCGAAAAGATTGTGTCAAGGACGTAGGTGATATCAACGAGAGATAAGAACTGTTTTTTGTGTTAAATATTGGAGCTTTTTATATAATTACCCGGAAAAAAATCATTAAAAAAACAATTTTTGTGTGAAGTGCTAGACGCCAATCAGAGATTCCTCAAATAAAGAAATAAAAATTAAGTTGTATTTTAATATTCTAAAACGCGATCAAAACGATTTTGTATTTTACCGGCCTGGTGTCGCTTGTGGTTGACGGCTGGGTCCATTTGGAGGCGCCGCGTACGGGTGCCCGCCGCCGAGCTCTACCCACTGCAGACGACAGGGGTCGCAATTGTTTAGGAAGGCAGACACGCAGAGGAAATTCAAATCAAATTGAATCGTGTAAACACAGGGCACGCAGAACGTAAAGCATGAAGAAACTGCGATATCCAATCTAAGTATAGTTTTATAAACGTTTTGAGACATTTTCAACAACAAAAAAACAAACCTATGTTTTCTAAATTAATGTTTTGAGCTTTAAAAATTTCTAGTAAAAACTTGACTGCCTTTTAAAGTGGAAGGACCGCGTAAAAATAAGTTTTCTGATTTTGCGATAAAAGCCTACATCTCATTCCCAGGATTCCGAAAAATACCTCTTTTACCCATTTTGGATAAAAATGAACCGATTTAGGAGCGCTCGAAATTTGGGAAAATTACAATTCGAATTGCCGCCAACTCTGCGTCTCCCCAATTCCCACACTCTCTCGCCCACTCTAGCCGTGTTTACGTGCGGCAAACGCGTAAACCGGCCGTGTAAACGCGCCCCTTTTGCAGTCTAAATCATACAAAAGGGGTATGTTTCAGAAACGTGGCAATGATATCTATTCAATAAAATAATTCTTAAGTGACTTTGAAAAATCAATTTTACGAGGTCCTTCCCCTTCAAGTTTCTTTTCAACCTTTACCGAAAGACGGTCTTAGTAAGTTTTAATATTCATACTTCATTTACAAGGAAAAATAAATAATACCGTGCCCTTGATGTGTCCTACCTTTGATTTATGGTATGCCATATCTTGGCGATTATCGCCATCCCAAGGATATGCCACGTATTCACCCCGTCCCTCTCCATTTCATGCACCTTTATTATTATTATAGCAAAAATATTAACTAGGATTTCAGGGAGCATGAAATTGTTGGCAATTTTGCTTTTCTTATTTCTTATACATTCATGCTTTTCAGATAATTGCACGGTAAGCAACCTAATTGTAAGCCCATTTGGAGAAATAATGCAAATTTAGATGACCGACCAGATTAGTCACCATATGAGTCGAATGGCAAAAATTTAAAAGCACTGAATTTATGGAGGATATAGTGTATTGGCAATGTTGTAGTCCACACCTATCGTATACAAAATTTTTTGACGGACCCTCTCGTTTTATCGGCTTGGATTTTCGTTGGTATAACTACAAGGTAACAAAGAGGAAAATCATAATGATTTTTTAATATATTTTCAGAAATGCACAGATAGAAACTGCACGCTTTATCCAAATTCTGAATTTGATGTGATTTTCTCGGCAACTAAGAAAATGGATGATTTTAAATATCATTTCGTAAAAGAAAATGGAGAAGTAGCTTTTATGGAGTGTTGGAAGTTTTCGATGAGCCCTGTTCATTGCCATACAATGGAAACATTCAAGTAAGTTTTACTCTGCGTCTTTGACTTTCTCTTTTTCTCTATCTGTCTCTCTCTCTTTCTCTCTCACTCTCTCTCATTCTCTCTCTTTCTCTCTCTCTCTCTCTCTCTCTCTCTCTCTACCATTCTACCATTCTAATATACCCTTTTCAGCACCACGTTCGAAGAATGCCAATCAAAATTAATGAAACTAGAAAACCTTAAGTGGCGCAAAAACGTCACCTTAGTCAATTTCAAAAGAGAACTTCAAATTCTCATAAACACAGTTCCTGAAACTTCTAAGACACCAATTTTTGAACTACATCAAATGGTCAACAACTATCTAAATTCCGGCAACCTTCCTACTTTTGAAAACTTCAAAAATGTAAGTCAATCCCTAAAATCGAGGAGTCCCATTTCAATTTCAGCTCTTTTTCACAAATTCCAAAGAAGAAATTCAATCAAAAACTGTAAGCAACTCTTTGTGTGTTTGCGCCCCAGGAGCCACAAGAGTGTTCTCTCAGGAGACTTATAGCTATATTCCTGAGCCCGAAAGCTGGGAAAACGTAACTGACAATGGTTGGTTGGAAGAAATTTGATAAAGGGGAAGGACCACGTAAAAATATTTTTTTTAAATTTTGTGATAAAAGCCTAGATCTCATACCAGGATACCGAAAAATACCTCTATTACCCATTTTGGATCAAAATGAACTGATTTAGGAGCGCTTGAAATTTGGGGAAATTGCCGTTTGAATTGCCGCCACCTCTGCGTCTCCCCATTTCCCACACTCTCTCGCCCACTCTAGCCGTGTTTCCGTGCGACAAACGCGTAAAACGGCCGTGTAAACGCGTGGTAACAATATCTATTCAATAAAATAATTGTTAAGAGACTTTGAAAATCAATTTTACGAGGTCCTTCCCCTTTAACAAAACTTTTTTTCAGTTCTGGATTTCGCTCCTCTGCGTTTAATTGAAGAATTGAACATAACTAGCATTACACTGCAGGTATGTGTGAGAGTGTGAGAGTGAGTGAGTGAGTAAGTGAGGGACCTTGAGCCTCACGTGTACACGTGTGACCGTGTTTGAGTGAAGAACATCCTTTCCAGGAAGAAGACTGGGAAATCGATTTCGACCCTATCAGCTTCAACGTCACCTCAAAGTGGAATCTCCATAAAGGAAACCAAAGCATTCTTTGTGATTTGGAGGCTCACTTCAAAAGAGAAGACTACTTTTCCGAGTCACCAAAGATGACAGGAGTTTACCTTCGCTGCCCATACTGTAATGTTGACTATGCTAAATATTGTAACCGTGTGAATGGAAGGCAGTTTGGCTTTGGTCCTTTTTATAGTCGTAAACGTTTTATACCCATCTGGGATTCAGTTTTTCCTGACGACTTAAACTTTGAATGTTGTTTCAGGCGCGATTGTTGATTTTGCGTTTTAATAAGTGTTTCAATGAATGTTAACTAAATAATAATGCATTACTGGTTTTTGCATGGTTCACACGCACACGCACACACATGTACACATACACACACTTACACATTCACACACATATACACATTCATACACATATAGAAACACATGTACATACTCACACATTCACACATACAGACACATACATGCACACATACCCACATTCACACATTCACATTCACACTTTCACATACACATTCACACATTCACACACACGCACACATGCACACACACAAACACACACATGGACACATACAGACACTTACACATTCACACATTCACATACACACAGGCACCCACACCCTCTCTATCTCCCTCTCTCTCTCTCTCTCTCTGTGCAAAAAACCTGTCTAAACCTTTCAATTTCCAATTTATTCAATATTTATTATGTACAGCATACGACACAATCCAATGCGCTTCAAAATGCAGTTGTGAGTTCGGAGATAAAAAACACTGTCTGTCTGTGGGGCCTTGGAAATAAATAAAACTTTGCTCTGATAGTCTGGAAGTAACCGAGATGGGTGATGATTAGATTGGAATTGACGGGTCAAATTGTGACAATTGCAGTAAATTGGTAAAAAATGGGTTTGGACACAAAAAAGTTATAGTTGGGTGATAACTCGGCTTTGGGTTGAGGAGGGAATGCCGGTCTTCATAACGGGGATGTAGGTGATTCCAGTTCCGTTGCTCCTGAAAATGAAGGATTTGGGGATTTTCTCTCTCTCTCTCTCTCTCTCTCTCTCTCTCTCTCTCTCTAAACTTACATATAGCTGTTGTTATTGTTGTTCGTCGTAGCACAGGACCTCAAACTTCCTCCACTAGCCATTTTTGGAATCTTGGAACTTCCATTTGGCTAAAACATTTGTTTAATTTTTGTTTTTATTCTGAATACATATTAAAGTTAAAAAGTGGAAATAAAGCTTTTAAAATTTACCAATAAAGCCTATTTTCAAAAAAATTAATTAAAAAAAAACATGTTTTTTACTTTTTGTTTTTGAAATTTTAATTTTTTTTGCAAATCTTTTTTTGCGTTTTTTTTGCCAACTGTTTGAATTTTAATTTAACATTTACATTGAAATTTTTCAGCGATCCAAAACGGAAGAAATGCAAATATAAGGCGATTGCCCTTGTTCGATCGCTGTCGGTGCACTTTTTTTTTAAACATTTTTGTTCCGACGCAAATTTTTTTTCCGTGAAATCGCATTTTAAATTAAATTTAGCGGATTACTGTAAATTTAGCTTGGATGTTTCATTTGAAATTGAAGGTGGCCCCATAAAAATAAAATCTTATAAAGGCAGGATTACTGTCGCTTGAAAATCGATCAATAATTGATTTTTCGTAACTCTCGAGTCTGGCGATTTTTGCTTTTTTTGAATACGTTTTGTTTATAGAAAAAAGGAAAAAAATAGTTTCAAATTAACGGGGTAGCGCTGCTGGTAACCGAGTGGTTTAGCAATCACACGGTCTCGGGTTCGGTTCTAGCCCGAGACATTTGTTTTTTAATGAAATTTTTTAAACTTTATTAAAAGTTTTTATAATAAATTATCAAAACTAAGTTTTTAAAGCACACAAAGCTCCCTACCTGTGCAATTCCGCTGCTCTTACTCGGAGCCGGCAGTCTCGACGGCTTAGGAATGTTAGTGGCCGTAGGAGGGTTAGCAGAAGGAGGAGGAGGGGAATTAGCTTCTTTCGGAGGCAGAGGAGAGACATTTTCCTCATCTGAGCGGAGTTCTTCCTTGGATGGAGAAGATTCCTCCGAAGGCGGCGGAGTCAGAGGATTTGAGACCTAAGCGAAGCAAGCGGTAGGAGCAAGCAAGGGAGATGTTGGGGGAAGCGGGGTAAAATCGATCGATAAATCGATTTTATTGATTGGAACTAAAGAAAATCGATAATTGATTACCTGCATGGGCGCAACGGAGTACTTCGGAATCTTAGACTGCCCTCCTCCAATAGCCCTTGTTGGAGAGCTAACTGGCGTGAGAGTGGGTGGCTCCGGGGTAGACTCCAACAACTGAAATCAATCAATAATTTTAATTTTGAATTTTAATTTGAAAATCAATCAATAACTGGGGGGGAATTTAAAAGTGACCTACCCTGCGATCCATAGTTGAGGTTGCTCCAACTGGAATCCTAGTGACGTGGGCGCTTGAGGGCGGGCTACTGAAATTTAAAAAATCAATCGATAATTGATTTCCGAAACTTACAGTCGTTTTGGGACCTCAGGGGCGACGATTGGGGTAGGGGAGGTTGGAGTGAAGAGCAGGGTGTCGAGGCGGGCTTCGGCTGCGGCGGCCTGAAAACGGAAGCTTTTTTGTATTTTTCTGATATTAATTTTTCTGATTTTGCGATAAAAGCCTAGATCTCATTCCCAGGATTCCGAAAAACACCTCTTTTACCCATTTTGCATAAAAATAAACCGATTTAAAAGCGCTTGAAATTGGGGAAATTGCGATTTCAATTGCCGCCAACTCTGCGTCTCCCCATTTCCCACACTCTCTCGCCCACTCTAGCCGTGATTACGTGCGGCAAACGCGTTAAACGGCCATGTAAACGCCCCTTTTGCTGTCCAAATCATATAAAAGGGTATGTTTCAGAATCGTCGAAACGATATCTATTCAATAAAATAATTGTAAAGGGGCTTTAAAAAATCAGTTTTACGGGGGTCCTCCCCCTTTAACGCTTTGCCTCTCTCTCTCTCTCTCTCTCTCTCTCTCTCTCTTACCTTCGTCGGACTTGAAACACTCGGAATCCTAGAAGCAGTCGGCCCATCAACGACAGTCATATGGCTAACCAACTCTCCAGTTGAATTTACCGTGGCCAAAGTATTCGCCACCTGAAAGTACCCCTTTAGTCCTCCTATATGAAAGAAAGCTTACATGGTCCCTAATAGCCTGTTCCCTTCGTTGCTGCCTTCCAGCATGACTCTGTCTCGGCCCATATCGCTGGCTTGGCCTTCTCTCAAAAGTGGATGATGTTCTTCTCGACATGCGAGAATTGTCCTGATGTACTGTTTCGTACTCGGTACGGCCTCTGGAAAGGGGAGGTTAGAGAGAGAGAGAGAGAGAGAGAGAGAGAGAGAGAGAGAGAGAGAGAGAGAGTGAAACTCAATATCTACCTGTACTTGAAAGTGCTTCCTAGCCTGAACAGCTGAGATGCCTTCTTCTGATGGTGTGGCCTGCACTTCAATCGGAAGAAGGTGTGATGCTCAATAGCACACTTCCACAAGTGTTTGCAAGCCTTGTGGGAAGAAAGGTTGAAAACGAAAGTGTGGAGTTGGACTTGGCCATTGTTCTGAAAAGATGATCTTCAGGCTTTTGGGTCTAAGGGTAAGCTTGGCGCAGCCGGTAGGGTGGCAGCCTTGCGTAAAGGGTCATGGGATCAACCACAGATAGTGGATTACTGTAATCAAGACGCCAATTTACGTACCGATTGGTCAGAGTCCTCCTCTACCACAAGAGTGAGCTTTTTGTTTTTGAAGTCGAGCTTCTGGATCTTTTCCCAGAAGAAGAGTCCGATCTTTTGGTTTCCGTCGAAGACGAGCATACCAGTTGGGGTAAGACCGAGGGTGTATCTAAAGAAGAGTACTGTAAACGAGAGAGAGAGAGAGAGAGAGAGAGAGAGAGAAAGAGAGAGAGAGACTTACGTGTTGTGATCCCTTCCCTCTACAGTATGCATATCAACTCCATAATACTCCAGCCATCTAGCCTTATTAAGGTAGTTCAGCTCAGCCTGGGCCGGCGTCTGTCCCCTACACTGCCTGAACTTCTCCACAATGTCAATCTCCATGTCTTCATCCTGCTCCGGATGGAATCGAAATTGAGAAATATAGAAGGCTGTGTGCTCCACAGGGTTGTAATCCCCAAGCTCAGCTGAAATGCCAATTTTTAAATTTGAAAATTTATAAAACTTACATTGAAGAGCGTAGGCTGCCAACTCAATCGCTACATCCTTTGGACAGCCGAGGCGGCCGTTTAGGATGTCTTGTTTGATTTGGAGGAAGAATTGGTACCTAAAGTAGTTAAGTTCTTAAAGACCTTAACGGCGTTAAATACCTTGTTAGCTCTTCTCTTAGATTGGTGGAGGGTTCAGCGGTGAAGAATTTGACGCGGAAGCGCAGAGTGTAGGGAGGGCCGATGGGGACTTGCTTGACAACCTTTTTCTGAGGGTCTAGCCAGTGCTGCAAAGGAGGTCTTACGGTAGGAGTACTGTAGATTTGAATTTTGTTTTTCAATCACTCAGTCATTAACTACCTCACTTACGTAACTTACTTTGCCTTAAAGGGGAAGGACCTCGTAAAATTGATTTTTCAAAGTATCTTAACAATTATTTTATTGAATAGATGTCATTTCCACGATTCTGAATCATACCCCTATTATATGATTTGGACTGCAAAAGGGGCGCGTTTACACGGCCGTTTTACGCGTTTGCCGCACGGAAACACGGCCAGAGTGGGCGAGAGAGTGTGGGAAATGGGGAGACGCAGAGTTGGCGGCAATTCAAATAATAATTTCCCCAAATTTCAACAGCTCCTAAATCGGTTCATTTTTATGCAAAATGGGTAAAATAGGTATTTTTCGGAATCCTGGGAATGAGATCGAGGTTTTTGTCGCAAAATCAGAAAAATTCATTTTTTTCGGTCCTTCCCCTTTACCTTGCCTTACCTTATTTCAAAGCTCTCTCTCCTCTCTCTCTCTCTCTCTCTCTCTCTCTCTCTCTCTCTCCCTCTCTCTTACCTGAACATTGTAATGATCCGTAAAATGCAGCCCAAAATAGTCCCTCTCCTCAATATCCAACGAATAGAAGACCTGATCAGCTACCTCCTCTCCAATAGCATTTTTCTGAAAGAATTTCAATTTAACTTTGTTTTGTAATTCTTTAAAAGAAATCCCCTCTGTCTGCCCAAAACTTCCTTATTTTCGAACCAAAGGCACTGGTTGTCATAGCCAAATAACAATAAAATTTATCGATTTGCAATCAGCGGGCTGCCCCGGAAAGGGCTAGGGAAAGGGCAAAACAAGTGATTCACTGATAGCGACACAGACAAGCCGTCTGGGAGAGTTAGTCATTTTCCTGCTTAAAGTACGGAAAAGTGATAAATTCGATAGGAAGTGTCGTAATTTCGTTTGCACAAGTGTGATTCAGAAGAGGGATTACTGAATCATCTTCTAGGTCAGTTTGGGTCAGTTTTGGGTGTGGTGTATATGTTTTTCGTTTCGTAATAAACTCTATTTTTTTGTTTTTAATAAAAATTTAAATTTTTTTGAATTTCCAAATGTATCAAATCAAATCGCCGCAAAAACAACCCTGGTTCGATCCCACCCTGTGCACATTATTTATAAGCAAAGAAAAATATCATATATCGGTTTATCTAGATATGAAATGAACAATTCAATGTTTTTCAAGCAAAAATGGGCGGTTTTACAGAATTTTCCTAATGTCTCAGTGGCTAAGAAGATAGATATTGAGAAAACAGTCCCTGGTTCGGTTCCCCGAGAAACGTAACCTTTGGTTTCCTAGTGAACACTGAAAAATGTATTAAAAAACATTTTACTTGAAAATTTTTCGGAGTGATTACCATGGCCAAGTGGATAAACCATGAACTGTAGAGAAAAACGTTTTTGGTTCGATCCACCACGCGTTTAAAACAGTGTTGCATTTAGAAATAGCCTCAATTTTTGAAATTTTTAAGAAAAATTGACAAAATCAGTGTTGGCTCAATAGCGCAGTGTTAAGAGGCCAACTAGTAAGAAAAAGGTTGTTGGTTCGATCCCCCAAGAAGACAAAACTTTTTTGTAACGTTAAAACAACTTTAAAATTCTAAATTTAAGGAAAATGTGTAGATTGATCCAAAATCAAAATAATTAGTTGTTTTCGCGGAAAATGCCCAAAAACCGCCCTTCCGCCCCGAAAAATCCCCGTTCCGCCATATTCCGTGCCCATTCATCAATCTTCGTCGGCGCCTGTGATTAGCGGCTCCCAATTAGTGTCAGTGCATACGGTACGGTGCACATTTCCCTTCCATCATGCGTACCACCCCTAATTACAACTGTCCTCAGTCGGTGCGCCCGTTCGGGGCAGCGAAGGTCAAGCGGCTCTCGAGCAGCGGAAGGACACGGGGATCAGAGGGCTCTCGAGGTATTCAACAGGGCAGAGTGCGCGAAAATCTTTAGTCTGGGTTGGAAAATGAGAAATCTTTGGTTTTTGAGGAAATTTCAAATCATAACCTCAAAAATTCTGTAAAAATGCTAAAATGGCTCATTTTTTGTCCAAATTCTAAACTTTTTGCAGATCAAATAGGAAAAAAAATAGTTTAATGCAATTTTTGTTTACAATACCAAATAAGACATTTTACAAAAGATAAAAGGATTGACCGCCGCGGGAATCGAAGCATTACGGAATAATTGGCTTTTTGGCTTGAATTATTGCCTATTTATGAGTCCAAATTCACTCAAAAACAACAAACTATTGATTTTTAAAGTATTTGGTCAACTTTTGGCGCGAAACCCCGTGTTCTGGAAGCTTCTCCTTGTGTTAACGGGTCGTAAACATGCAAGCGACACCGATAACGCTCGTTACAAGAACAGACCGGCCGTAAAGACGCCGCCAACGGCAACGGAAAGCGAGATTAGATAGCGATTCTTGAAAAAAAACGATGTAAAATCGGTGATTTTTCTGGGATTGTTATCGATTTCTGCTACAAAATACAGTTTTTCGAGCAGAAAACAGTTGCAAAATCTGAATCTAAATCTGTGCTATTTTAGTTTCAACCCAGAAAATTTAATAAAAAAAACTTAAATGAATGAAAACTATAGGAAAGGGTCTAAAAAGTATAATTTTTATTTTGGTACTTAATTGCGTATTAATTTTTCTCGGTTGTAGTAGCTTTTTTATTACATTTTTAACAGAGACAAAAAATATTTTTTACATGAGTACGCAATTGCGTACAAAAATTCGTGATGTAATTGCTTTAATTACTTTTGTACGCAATTACGTACAAAGTTTTCATATGTGATTACGTATAATTCTTACAGCTGTTTTATGAATTACTGTATCATTTGGTAAAAATGTGTAAGAAAAAAATCCTTGTTAATATATAAAAAAAATTTTAAGTTTAAAAAAAATGGTTTGTGAAAAATCTTAAGGTAAATCTGGGTTTAAAAACAATTTAAATTTTTAGAAACTCACCGATACAATAACATTAAGGTCAGTTCCATCGAGCAGAAGCACTTTGCAGCAGACCTGCTTCTTCGGGTCAAATCTGGGTTGCGTCTGGCTCATCCTGGAGGCAGCCGGCTGGCGGCGGAACCTCGCCGACAGCGAACGAAACAGTGACGGCATGCTGAACACGGCCATAGCACAGATAAGATAAGAGGCCAGAAGCAGCTGGGAGCTGCTGTTGACAGCCGCCCGCTGGACGGTTAGAGCCAGCCGGCCGTTCCTTCCAGCTGGCTGGTCACTACAACCAGCCGGCTGGCAATTACTTCCAGCTGACAGCCGAAAACAAGTGGAAACTCACTTTTCTCGGTGGGTCGCGTACTCTCCTTTTCGGGAGGTCACCGGGGCATTCGAATGTTTACTGAAAATTAAAAATTAGAAAATAAATTTGAAGAATTAGAGTTTAAAAAGAAACAAGATAGAGATGAATGGGAAATTGGGGGAATTTGGAAAAGTAAACGCGCCCCAATGCTAATTTATGCAAAAACTAATTTCTGTAATTTAAACGAGCTCAATTGCTAAGCTAAAATGAAATGTAAACGTGCTCTAAGGCTAAATTTTAAAAAATACTGAAATAAATGAGTTTTTCGGGTTTTTAGAAAAGACAAACAAATTTCCCTTTCGAAAACCATAAAACTGTCAAATTTCCCGTCAATCCCGTGTCGTCCTTCGTTCTACATCATTCACCACCAACAAAGGGCGCCACGTCAATGGGAAACGACGCAATTTTTCTGAATACGTTACACAGTTGTCGCTAAACATATTTGGTTAAAAAGGAATTGAGTTTAAAACAAATTAAAAATAAAATAAAATAATTGGGCTGTTTTTCATTTGGGCGAGCATTTTTCACAGAGTAAACAGGAATGGACACAAATACGAGAATGGGTGAACAGGATGTCGCAAAATTGATACTTTCGAGAGGGAAAACAGCAATAATTGGGGTTTCTTGTTGTTTAAAGTTTTTAAACGCTAAAAATAAATGTAAAACTGTTAAATTCATAAACAGGACAACGTTTCCATGTGGCAAAATTGCGCCAAATTCGTTGACAAAGGCTGGCAATGACCCGAAATGCTGAATTGCGGCGGCGGATTCGAGAAGTACTCATTGGGGATGATTTATGGAATGTGGCTTAATTTGAAAATTGAATAATTAAAGGAAAATTAAAAAAAAGTGCGATGAAGGTAAATGTGCTCTATTGCGAATATATCGTATTTCCATTTTATCTTTCAAAATATACCTTTCTGGGTAAGTCTTTGAAAAATCAATGAAGAATAATTTCTTAGCTTGAAAATTTTAAAAAAAACTTTTTAAAACAGCTAAAAAAATTACAGAAACACTGTTTTTTTCATACAAAATTGATTTAAAATATAGTTTATTTAATGAAATAGTTTTTGTAAAAGTGAATGAAATTTGATTAATTAATTTTTCGTTAAAGTGTAGGTATGTGAAAAACTTCAATTGTCTACAAATAATGAAAAGTTAATTAAAATCAGGAAAAAACCAACAATAGCGTATTTTGGCAGAATTTGAAACGGGAATTCCGCAGTTGCAACAGCGAAACTTGGGTACACGTTATAGTTTGGATTATGTAAACGCGAGTGTGAATGTAAATGTATGAGCGTGAATGTGTGACTGTGTGGTTATTTGAGTGAAAGTTGTGCAAAAATTCCATTTTTTATTTTTAAAAAAGTAACTTTTGAAAAAATGTAAGATTCGTAATTTTACATCAAAAATGGCGAAAATTGACGTTTAGGCGTTGAAAAGCTTAAAATTGAAGTTTTGTCTTCAATAACAGCGAAATTTTGGCACGAAATTGAATTTTCAAAGCCTAAAATTGGGAGATGAACTTTTACCGTCAAAACATTTGAAATATGGATCAGGCCGTTGTGGAATACAGTGTGAGGCTAAGCGGATCGCACAATTAGTGGCGGGGGAGGGAAAAAGCGGTGCAGACAAGGCCGGCGCCTGGCGCGGCAACTCCCGCGGACTCT
Organism: Oscheius sp. G VE-2021; assembly: GCA_022343465.1. Classification (NCBI taxonomy): domain Eukaryota; kingdom Metazoa; phylum Nematoda; class Chromadorea; order Rhabditida; family Rhabditidae; genus Oscheius; species Oscheius sp. G VE-2021. The sequence continues at coordinate 738,905 of JAJQXH010000059.1, forward strand.
CGCGCCCCGAGAAAGCAAAAGGAACCGATGGCAGATAAGATTAAACAGAAATAGTGACAATTAGACGATATTTACATGAAGATAGGATCAAAAACAACAAAACAACTGTTTTTGACCAGAAAATGGATGTAAAACCAGTTTGGAACTCTTGTTTTCCTTTTTTGGAAGGGAAATGTGGCGGAAGTACGTTACAATAGGGGATTATGTAAATGTTTCATGTGGATCCGGACAAAACATTGAATAATAGAGAAAAAAGTCTTTGAAATTCGAAATTCAAGACAGCCGGCTGTCAAAATCCTAAAGTTTGTACCAGCTGGCACCATAAAAAGTTAACAACCAGCTATAAATATGGTTAAAGCCGCTAACATTTGACGTTCCTACCAGCCGGTTGGTAGAAAACTGTAAGTTTGGAGCCAGCCGGCTGGTTTCATTTCATTTCATTTATTTTATTAACCAGCTGGCAGCATTTTTCCTCAACAACAATGCTGGCAGCTGAGAAAAACGCAATAACTGTCACAACATCTCCAGCTGGCAGCAAGGGACCAGCTGGCAGGTAAAACTTTAAAAGTGGTTATTGCCACCCGGTTGGTACAACTAACTGGCTCTGCTGGCAGTAGTATCCAGCCAGCTGGTGGGAACCGGAAAGAGCGAGGCTCATAATACTTTTATGGGTTGGAGGCAACTAGATAATGAAGTTGAGTACGGTAAAAAAGTTATTTAGTGCCACCCAGCTGGCAGGTAAACGCTTGGTGCCAACCGGGTGTCACCTAATGATGCGTGACTCTACCAGCTGTAAATAACGGAAGATTGGGAATAAAGGAGAAGGTGATTCAGTAGTGACAACCGGCTGGCAGGAATTTCTTAAAGCCAGCCGGCTGGAAATTACGGCAGATTGTGCCAGCCGGTTTGTGTAATCACAAAAGATAGTTTTATAATGAAAACAGTAACTGGGTGGTAATTTTGGTGCCACCCGGCTGGCAGAAAATGTTGATTGCCAGCTGGTAAGTTTTAATAAGCTATTTCAAGTAAAAATGAATGCAGAATCAGACAAAAACAAAATTATGGACAAATGAGAGTAATCCGGGCGTTTGACCCGCAGGGTGACGTCAAACGCAGGCAGATGGCTGGCTGACCTTGTTGGGTGCCCGCCCTCCCACCGTCCCTGCCCATCATCCATCAAGCCGAAGTTCAGATTGATCACTGGGAAACATAGACAGCTGGTGTCACCTTGGGCGCGAAAATTTGGAGATTTGGTAGTTTTTGGGCAAAATGTTGCGTTAATTGGTTGTAGTTTGGTTTTGGAGAGAGAAAGAGAGAGAGAAAGGGAAATTCAGAGAATCTGCAAAAGTAGAGCAAATAGTTTGCGTCTCTGGGGAATCGAACCTGGGTGCGATCGCGTGATAGTCTGGCGCGTTACCTACTGCGCCACAGGGGCTTCAACATCGCTGACCGAGTAGATAGAGCATTTGACTGCGATACTGTAGACCAAAGTTCGACTCCCTACCGGAATAAAATGGTTTTTCACATTTCCCCAAAATCGATATTTTTCATTAAAAAGCTATTTTAAAATAAAAACCGCGCTTTATTATTAAAAAGCGAAATTCCCCCGTTTGTTTTCTTTTTTCGCTATTATATACCTCACTAAATTCTTGTACTTCAATAAATGTAATGCCAAATAAACTAATTCCGTTTTTCAATTCCTACTCTACTTCAAACAGGTATTTTTTAAAAAAGTAGCTTTTTAAAAAAATTTTAAACATTTTAATTGCAGTTTACATTTTAATATGCTGATTTTGAAATGTGCTCGAAATATACACGGAATATGTGCCTTTGGAATAGTTCTATTAAATTTCCGGCGGATTTGAAATCTGTTTCAATTGATGGAGTGTTTATGTGAATAAATATGTAAACTGTGTTTTTTTTTGTTTCCAGAGGGAAGGCAAAAAAGTTTGCTTTGCGGGGGAATCGAACCCGTGAGTGATTGCATCGCGATTGGGCGCGTTAGCCACTGCGCCAAGAGAGCCGACCCTTGGTGGCCGAGTGGTTAGAGCGATGGATTGCTGTTCAAGCGACGAAGGTTCGACTCCCCACCGAGGAAAAATTGTTTTGCAAAGTAATCCAAAGGTATTGAATATATAATAGAGCACTAATTCAAATAAAACTCTGAAAATTAAAGCAAAAAGCTATTTTTTAGTATATTTTTGCAACTTTGCGCAGAATCCAGCCTCCATTCATGCCGGAAACCTTGAAACAAAGCAAACAACCCGGTACCAGGTGTTAGAGGAGGTAAATGGGGCAGCCCGGCTGGCAATAATAGGTGAGGTCAGCGCGCGACCACCACGCAACAACAACAACAAACACGCGTGAGTGGGGAGGGAGGCGGGAGACAGTCGGCTGGTAATAATAGTAATGGCGAGGACAGCCGGCTGGCACTTAGCCGGATCCGCCAGCGCAGTGACTAACCTGTAGCGCAGGGTGTGAGTTAAGGTCCGGCTGGCACGAATATACTGCCAGCTGGCTGGTACTAAAGCGCTTAGTGACAGCCGATAAGGTGGGTAAGCATTGAGCATCAGCTAAACAGCAAAACAATAGCGAAACGTAACAGCTGTCACTAACCCAAACTGGCTACAAGCATTGCTGCGGCTGTCACTAACCCTAGGACCGGCTGGTTCTAAGTATACAGCTGGTTGTAAGATTTGCGTGTAAGCCTTCTTGAGTGACAGCCGTCTGGCACCACTAATGCCTAAATCCTGACAATAGGCTGCGAGGTGCTTAAGTGTTCCAATCTTAGCTGAGAGGGTCGGCTGGCGCTAGTACGCCGGCTGGCAGGAAGGACGGTACAAAAGACAGCCGGCTGGCACAAGGAATAGAAAGATTGGGGCACATCTATGCGAATGGGCGCATAAGGCCGCCGCGTGGGAAGTGTGACGGCGCGGGGACTGTGGGAAAGTGGGCGAAAAACGAACACACGCATGAATTACACGGGGAACTAATCATCGGTGGTCATGATTAGTTGAGCAAAAAGTTTGGCGTGCGTGGGAGTCGAACCCACGATCGATTGGGTGACAGTCTGGTTCTTTACCGCCTGCGCCATGGCGGCGCCTGAGCAGGAGGAGCTGACCCGAGCTGGCGGAGTGGTCTAGTGGTTAGCGCAGTAGCTTGTCATTCAACTGACCAAAGTTCGAATCCTCTCCGAAGCAAAAGTGTTTTGCCCTGAAAAACGAATAGATTAAACAATTTGAATAAGTTTTACAAAGTTTAAAGACAAAATAAAAATAATAAAGAAACTTTAAGGCAATCGATAAATACAAGAACGGATCCAGATCAGCCTCTCTTAATTGCGCTAAGAAATATGAGCTGAGGTGGCAATTAGAGGTGAGGTTACCGGAGCGAGCCAACCAGCCATCTGTCTGCCGAAACAATAACAATTATCGAAATGGCGACATTTCGTCTCTCTCCGAATGTGGAATCGTCGAAAGGCCCAGACAGAGACCGATGGGACCGGAAAGCGGCTTACGGGGCCGAAGAAGAAGATAGGAAAAGCCAGGACCGAGACCGATTTCCAAGGTCGGGGCTTACGCTTGACGGATTTTCGAGCGAAATCGGGGCTGATAAGCGCGATAAATGGAATTCTTGTGTTGAAAGTAAAATGTTATTGCGTTTTCATGAAAGCAAAAAAGTTATTCCGTTGCCGGGAATCGAACCCGGGCCTTATGGGTGAGAGCCATAAATCCTAACCACTAGACCACAACGGACTTGTAAGTGGACGCAGCGTGGCACCCTCATATTCGAATTGAGGCGCGCTGTGGGGGCAGGAAAGTAGATTTCAAGCGTTTCACTCCGTTTTTGAGGGAAAACAGGAAAGAATGTCGAAAGTGAACGCCGATAAGGCACATTGTCTCTTTTTGTCAACCCGAAACAACGAAATGCCCACATAAAGCTGTCCATATACCGGCCAGCCAGCGAACGGCTACGCCTGGCCAAACAGAACCCCTATTTGTTCAGCGTTTTCCGGCGGAAAAGGGCTCTGGGAAGGGTTTCGTAATGAGAGCCTCTGGCATGCAGAGAGAAAAGACGGAGAACTGCGAACACGTGTTTCGCAAGGGACGGAATGGGCGATGAGGGGGCCGCCCATCCCGCTCTTTTGATGATGATTCGCTCCGGATGACAGGCGATTCAGAATGGAAGGACATCATAGAAATATCCATTGATTCGAAAACGCCACTAGCTGTACTTTCTGCCGCGGCGCCGCTTGGAATACTTATAGCGGGCGCGCACTGGAACAGACATGTCCGTTGTGGTCTAGTGGTTAGGATTTATGGCTCTCACCCATAAGGCCCGGGTTCGATTCCCGGCAACGGAAAAACGTTTTTGCTTTTAGTGAAACACTCGAACCACAACGAATTAGGTTTATTTAGGGTGATGAAAAGAGCGGAGAATTTTTACGGCTCGTAAATTGGTGCCGATGGGGTCGCAGCTGGGACAGGTGGGGGCAGGTGCGGAACCCGCAATTCGGGGCGGGGCTGCCCGGTCAGGAGAGAGATTAATGGGGGGATTAGACCCTAGATACGGTTATAATAACAAAATAGGGTTTCGTAGGTCACACTAACACTAAAAAGCCGTTTTCTCAGTTTTGAACCCCGAAAACTTAAGTATTCGGCTCAAGATCCAGGATCTGGCGATTTTGGAAGGGAAAAGCCAATTTTCGGACGTTTCTGACCGCAGAACGGCTCTTCACACTGTGAAATTTGAGAATCTCCGCGTCCGGCAAGCAAAGCAAATAGCCAAGTTGCTTCTGAGCGAGGAAAACAGCGCAATTAGCCAAAAAAGTGGAGAAATACTGGTTTTCTCCAAGAAAAATTGCAAAAATCCGTTAAAGATCGTATGTATTAGTTCAAAGTTAGTATCGATGACATATAAGCCGATAAAATAGCGAATTGCAGCGGATGGGATCGAACCTTGGTCGTTTGTGCGGCGGGCCGCGGACAATTGCGCTGCACCATAGTGTTAAACGATTAAACTGTTTAATAATATAGAAAGTGCTATTTTTGTATTAAAACCACCCAATTTTACGGTCCAGAATGATGAATCGCCGTATTTAAACCCCCGATAGCGGCTGGCAGAAAGGGATGGGTGTGGAGTGCGCCGCCGGCTGGTAAGATCGGATGTGAATCACTCGCGGGCCGCGCCCTGCTGACAGTCGGCTGGCAAGAAGAGACAAAGAGGAGCCAGCCGGGTGGACAAGGTGTGGATAAAAAAGGGAGACGAGGGAGGGATGGAGAGAGAGAGAGGGTGGTGGAGAGGGTAGGCGCGCGGGTCGTGGGAAAGGCACGAGTCAGGATGGATAGAGGGTTTTCGAGAGAGAGAGAGAGAGAGAGAGAGAGAGAGAGAGACAGAGAGAGAGAGAGAGAGAGATCTATAAATTAAGAGAGTTAGATAAACTGAGAAAAGAGATTTGTTCTTACCGAACCAACAATCAAAGGTTCAAAACCTAAGATTTACAGACTGCGCCATGGCTTTTTTAAATCAACAAAAGAAAAAAGAACGCCTTGACTAGACTATTTTCAAAGAAAAGTTATCAAAGATATTAAAGTTGTCTGAAAAACAAAGTTTTCTAGGGTAGGATCCGAACCAACAAGGGAAAGTTTACTGGACACGCATTTTTGCAATAAACCAGTTGGGCACATCAATAGAACTTGAAAAAAAGGTTAAAAATCCGATAGCTAGAATTGAGTTATTTTGGTGAAAAAAATTTGAAAAAAATTCAATTGCATCGGCTTGGATCGAAAAAGGTAAATTTCAAAAATTTTCTTCTTGTGGATCTCATGTAATTTCCCTAAATCACTCGTTTAAGCATTTAAAATTGTTTTCCTTTGTAATGTTATAAGTTAAAAGTCAGCAAAAATGTTTCAACTTGAAGGGGATTCGAACCAACGAGTGTTAGTTCCATAAACAAGGCCATCGCCACTGCGCCAATTCCGCAAATCGGTAAATAAGCGCGCAAACATGGCGTCATTCATAATTTAATGAGGCAAAACAAAAACAAACCGATTTTTAAGGGTTTGCGCCTGAAAGGATTCGAACCAACAAGTGATTTCTCAGTAACCCAGCGATTATGCACTGCTCCATGGTGACTATTTTAGGGTAAATCTGTTTTTTTTTTCAAAGAAAACTTTGAAAGCTTATTTTTTCGGGGATTAAATTTGAAAATCGATTTCCTCGCCACATTCGTCCGGCGGAAAGGAAGAGAGACAAGAGAGGACACGACTTTTTTGCCCCGAGGATCTTCAAAAACCGGGGCGGAGCCGAAAGAGGCGAGAGTACACGAGAGAGACAGCGGCGGCTTCTTCTGTTTGTGAGTGTTGCTTGGCCTGAGCGGTGTTGGTAAATATTGACAGCCGGGTGGACCGAAGAAGACCAAAAAGCGGCTGGCGACAATGAGCATTATGCCCACAGGCTCTCAGGAAATCGCACCTGGGCGCCACTTGACCGGCTGGCTGCAAGAGGCGGGAATGCGGGGACAGCCGGCTGGCTTGGATGTTGTCTAGACTGCTGACAGCCGGTGGAGAGGGAGTACAGTAGCCAATAGTTATCAGTAGGTTGCTATTGTTGGACCGACTGGCTCCAAGCGCTACTGTTTGTGACAGCCGGCTGGTAGCAACAGATAAACTTCAAATTTGTCAGATGGTTCCTTCCGGCTGGCAACAGTATTGATGTGTCAGCCGGCTGTCTCTAATGGGAAATGTATTACCAGCTGGTAGGATACTACTGCCAGTCTGTCAAGAAACACGCTTCTTGTACTGTGCTCATGGAACTCCTGTGAGCCAGCCAATTGACCGGCTGGCTCCAAGGGGATCTCGCCTTGTGCCAGCCGGCTGGTTTTAACAAGTTCTCTGCTGCCAGCTGGCTTTTAGTTGCTACCAAGCGAAATGGGAAGTCAGAGCTTACAAATTCTATAAATCAAATGAGAGTTTCCGTGGTTAGCAATTAACCGGATGGCAATAAGGGTGCATCACTAGTGACAGCCGGCTGGCTCTTGTAAGAACTTTAAGGTTCTTAGTTACGTGAGAATTTTCAAAATCGTATTTTCAGGTTAGAAAATGTGATTACTTCCTGAAACCTGAAGCCTAGAACAACTTGGCTCAAACTTGCTGACAGCCGTTCACTTTCAGATGACCTGGTGACAGCCGGTTCATGAAAAAGTTGGTTCTTTTGTGCTAGTCGGCTTTAAAGTGGGATAAACCACAGTAAACAACCAAAAAATTGATTTTGTTCATTTTTAGTGTAAGGGCGAATGGCGCAGTGGCAGAGCGCCAGCGCTGCACCACTGGTCGAGGGTTCGATCCCCTCCAACTAAATTTCTTTTGTTTTTTTAATATGTCGATAGAAAGGGCCAGAGAAACCATATTCGGTAACCAAGAGACCCAAATCTCTGGATTTGGCTACTAATTGCAGGAAGCAGGTGGTTGGCGGTGGCGACCTGATCCCTCGGCTCAAAAAGAGCCGCCCAAAACACCTGCGGGGCTTTCTCTGTCGGTAAGCGATACGGACGATTTCGAGGGATTACTGCTAGCCAGGACATATGGTTGTTGAGAGAGCGAACGACGACCACAACAACTCTTACACTGGCCACAAAATGACCTAGGCCTGCGATTACTCAAGGCAGTGGGGTATATTTAGACAGGGGGTGACAAATGAAGACTGGGAGTGGTTTTCTACCTCTTGGTCAACTGAACAACATAAAATTCCTGGCAGTAATCAGTTATGTGGGCGAAAAGCGTAGAAGACGCGGCGCCGCTCATTCAAATAGCAGGCGCGGCGGGCAGACACCATGTCCGTTGTGGTCTAGTGGTTAGGATTTATGGCTCTCACCCATAACCCCGGGTTCGATTCCCGGCAACGGAATAACCTTTTTACTACTTTTGAATAAGTAAAAAACTATATTGTTAGTTCTCTAATGTCGCTTTTAACCATCTTGCATTTTTATACCCCCAGCTGGTCTAGGTTAATCGTAAAGTGCACATCAAAGCGCCATTAGCCGTGGTGGGATCCGGCGACAAACTGGCTACGCAAGGAAAGAGCATTTCCCAATGGAAAAGAAGTGGGATTAATTGAGAGTGACAGCCGACGTCGTAAAATGGAAGGTGGGGAAAGCTGGATCAAAAGAATTCGAAGAAGAAAAACAGGGAAAAGATTATCGAGACGTGGAAATTGAAGTTTTAGAGCGTTTTAAAGATACTTTCAGCTGAAAAAAGGAACTTTATTGATTTCCGATGGGTTAATGGACCGGATAGCGGAGATTGGATTAGGGGTGGAGTGGGATAACAAGGTGAGGGGCACAGGAAGAGGTCGCGATGACCTTTTCTCGCAGCGGCTGATAAAGGACGCGCGGGCGCTGGCTGCCAGATGGCTGCACCTCATTTCCACAACAATCCAGGTGGTCGTAAAGGCCAGATTTCTTTGTTTTTGGAGGAGAGAGGGCAGTGAAAGAGAGAGAGAGAAAGAAAGAGAGAGAGAGAGAGAGAGAGAGAGAGAGACAGAGAAAGAGAGAGAGTGTGTGAGAGAGAAAGAGAGACTGTGTGTGAGAGAGAGAGAGAGAGAGAGAGAGAGACAGAGACAGAGACAGAAAAAGAGAAGAAGAAAAGAGAGAGAGATAGATATAGACATAGACAGAGAGACAGAGAGACAGAGAGACGGAGAGACAGAGAGACAGATAGAGAGAGAGAAAGAGAGAGAGAGAAAGAAAAATCCCAAAACATCATTGGACAGCGTCGTTTGATGAAGGGCGCCGCCGCAGGACCCGGTTCGACATGGATACGCGTGCCGCCGCATGTGCGCCAGGAAGAAGAAATTAATAGCCCCGATCCGGCTGATTTATGCTAAGTGAAATCCCGTTGTACCGAAAATATCCAGCATTTTACTCTATTTTTGTAACAAAATCAAGACCGTTTAAAGGGACAATCTCCTGAAAATCGGCGTTGTTTGTAGGAGAAAACAGTGTAATGGAGAACAGCCTGCCCGGTGTGTGGTGGACCATGCCGAGGCAAAATATTTGCGCAAACTATTCCCAGCCAACGGCGCAACGCGCTGATAGGTGTCAAGGAGGGAAGGCGCGAAAACGGGCAGGTTCCGCTGGAAATGTGGGCACAGATCGCGCGGAGGAAATGAGCCGGAAGGGGAGAAGTACCGGAGACAATAGGTGAGTATCATTAGAAAAGCAAAGAGTGGTCATAAGAATAATTAATCGAGGGCAATAGCGCCGGCCATGTGCGCAACAGGCGGCGGGCGAAACTTAAGGGACGCCGCCGCAAATAGTGCCGTTGGGGATATAGCTCAGTGGTAGAGCGCTCCCTTAGCATGGGAGAGGTCTGGGGTTCAATTCCCTATATCTCCAAAACTTTTTTGCTCACTAAATTATGTCAAACGGTGGCATTTTAAGTAATTTATTGCAAAAATAAAGTTTAAAAAAGAAACAGCAACCCGAAAATGGCAATAAAAATTTTATAACATACCTGTAAAAAAAACACTTTAAACGAGGGGTATTTGAAATATGCAATGTTTAAAAGAATTTTTTTTAAAGAATAAAAGAATTGTAAAATTTGAAGTGATTTGTAAACAAAATTATTTTTAAAAATAGTATTAAAAAACTAATTTGGCCTCTCAAATTCACTGGGAGGCCGAATTTTCAGGAAAACGAAAAATTTTCACGAAAAATACAAGGAAAAGTAAAAATTCGTTAAAAAGCGCCTGTGATCGAATAAATTGACAGCTTAAACGAATTGATGTTTTGGCCTTTTGCCCAATGGCGCAGTGGCGAAGTGGGCTTGCGTGAGATGCAAACTACCAAAGTTCGATTCCCGAGGAATGAAATTTCTTTGAATTTATTGTTTTAAATTCAAATTAGGTAATAAATCTAATTTTTGATGAGAGAGAATTTCATTTTTCTTAATATTCTGGTTCCTGAAAATCGGCAGAAATAAGAAATTTCAGCTGTTTAAGTAAACTGGTCACTAGTTTGGAGAATGGAGAGGGTCAAACGGGAGGTGCGAGAGGAAAACAAGCAGGATAATACCTTGTGTGAGGTAACCGCGCAACAGACGCGCAGTAACCGAAGGACCGCGCCGCCAGACGGTGACGCCTTTAGGGGTCAACACTACTATTTCGGTTGTAAATGGACAAGGCCGCCACGTAAGAAAAGAAATACGCCTAAACAGTTGCTAGAAGAGGTGCGAACATCATAATCAAGCAATATGCAAAGAGCAAAAAAGTTTTGGAGATATAGGGAATTGAACCCCAGACCTCTCCCATGCTAAGGGAGCGCTCTACCACTGAGCAATATCCTCAGCGGCAGAGCTTGGGCGCGGTAGCCTTACTCTAAGTCTCACTGGCCGCCGCCGAAAGGAACGCAGAGACCGTGCAAGAACCAAAAGCTTAGTATTCAGGAAGAAACATGAATTATTCCATTGTTTACAGCTGAATAGCGTGGGATCACACATAGTAGTCTGATTTCCAAGTAGGTCAGCTGGACCACCCGGCTGGTACGAGGATTGCAAGATGGAATTCAAAATTACTGCCAGCTGGTATCCAAAAAGGGGATTTAGCAGATTCGCATAATATATACCCTCAAAATTAACTTTGGGCTACGGTAATCATAAAGTTAGTGACAGCTGGCAGCAAGATTCCATCCGAAAAGTAGTGATTTCCTGCTAGTTTCCATACAATTTTAGATTTTTTACATCTTAAAACAATAAAAAACCACATTTTAAACTGAATTACGGTAGAAATAATAGATTACGGTAACATATTCCAAGCTATAAGTGACAGCCGTCGGCTGGCAGTAAGGTACGACCTTGGCGGTGCGGATACGCCTCTCCCAACCCCTTATCTTCATCGCACATCACGCGAAGCGACTAGTTTCCATGGGAAAATCAGAAACATCACAAGGTTTTCATTAATTTGGTCTAAAATTGAGGTAGAATAGGCTAATTGGAGAAAAATAGGCAGCCGAGTGGGTGGTCTCTAATCCGGGTCAAGATGCACCCTGTTGGGAGCTTGTTTGATTAACCTAGCGCTTGTTTGGGCAAGTTTTGGGCTTTGCGAAGGTGTGAGGAAATAATTAGAATAGCGTAACGTTTTATCAACTTGTAACATTAATACATTAACGAAAAACCACGCGGTGACAGTTTAAAGCGCCGCCGTGGATTTAAGGCGCCCGCGCACAGACCCTGTGGCTGGGGATATAGCTCAGGGGTAGAGCGCTCCCTTAGCATGGGAGAGGTCTGGGGTTCAATTCCCTATATCTCCAAAACTTTTTTGCTTCGTGAATTTGTTTCAATTATGAACTTTTTTTTTTAATTATTTAAGTTTTAAAATTTGAAATTTCTGAAGAGCTACAAATTTGTGGATAATCGTGATAAAGGGCAGAGGAAGTGTATACGGTTGCGCTTGGGGGTGGCAGTACCAGCAATGGGAAGGGCACTTGACGGCGCGACATTCTCAAACAGAGACCACATGGGGAGTACTCATACAAGGGCGGAAACTACGATAGGAGAATACGTTTTCCGGGAGAGAGAAAAAACAAGAGGGCTGCGGAATCTAACAGTATTTGAAAGAAGTAGAGGTGAGAGCGTAAAAGACTAGACGGGCGAAATATTTTATATGTTATCATCAATCTGAATGCTCATAGTCTATCCATGTTGTCTACACAGATGCCCTAAAACGTTTTTATTGTCGGTGTTGAAAATATAATGTACTTTTAAACAGCCTGAAAGGCCTCCTCTCCACCAATAGCGTCGGCGATGGCCACACGAATCGTGAAGCTAGAATTTTCAAATCAATTCTGATTGCAAATTTGCTCAACCGCTGAGTGGTAATCCAGTGAGAGATCTGAAAATAATTTAATAATAAAGATGATTGGCTCTTAACCTCAGTGATTTCGAAGGGTTTGTATTTGCTTCTAGCTACCGTTAGTAGCAAGTATTTCTTGAATTTGTTCCATGAAAGACCGTCACAGTTGTTTTAAACTTTCCAGCCAAAAATCGCGTTTGAATTGCGCGCATCCGCCCAGTGCCGGAAATGGAGGGAAATTCAAATGTGCAAACTTAACTTTTTTGAAATATCGATTATTTCCCTGAAATTATCCTTTTCAGGGTTTTTAAATGATTGAATTGAACTAGAAAATACAAGTATACCCACTAACACACAATTATCATATTGTTTTCAGCTAAAAGTGTTTTGGAGCCATAAAGACGTGAAATAGAGTAATTGGCACGACGATCTTGCTATTTACTGCAAAATGTTTTGAAGCTCGTTTCTTGCCTTTTCTCTTGAAAATGTATCAGAAAACCCCTTGGTATCGATTAAAACACCGATTTCAACCCAAAATTAAGCCAAAACGCATTTGCCGCATACTTTTTTGCGGCCTTTCAATGTGCGCGCACTCTTTTCGCGGCGTGGATCATCTCAGACAAATTGAAATAAAAACAATACAAAATAATAAAATAAAGATCCATTTTTTCGTGACCCTTGTTTTCCCCAGATATCTTTTCAACCTTTATAAAATGAGTAGAAGTGACTGCCCATATAGCTTTTTAGAATTAACTGAGACTTCGGCATACAAAAGTACAAAAAAACGCTTCTCATTCTCAATAATCAGTGACCCCACAATATCGATTTACTCCATTGCACACTGACCCGCTTTATATCACTCCTCTCGACGACAATCTCATAAATGTACCTATATTTTTTATCACATTAAACACTATTCTTTCAGATTTTCTCTTATTATCAGATGAAAACAATGGAGAAAGTTTTACGCATAAAACTTTTACTTCATTTATTAAACGTGGTTACGGTTTGTACGGCTCATGTTCTCTGTTAAAACAATTTCAGTTGTTATATGTGTGTGTGTCTGCAACTCTTACAGCAAACGGAACTACAAACTTAGAAAAACCAGGATTTTGGATAATTATTGCTGCACCACCATCAATTTTATCCATAATTTGCTTTTTAGTTAACTACGGACTAATTAAGGTTAGTATAGCTTTCGCCAATCTGGAATCATGCCAAAGTGACAGTTAACGCAGCGGAAATGAGGAGGTTTAGATATTCTAATTAAGACCCGAATTATCTAAGAGTCGAGCATAGAGCGGTTCCAGGAAAACATTTTCACCTTCGATTTTGCTCTAACTTTGAATAATAGTTGTCCTAGACCTAAAACTTCGACGTGCCATTATTATCCTGTTGTAACCCAAAATCTATATCTCGCATCAAACTCAAGCGAATTTAAATATAAAAAAAAGCAATCGATAGCTAAAAAATATTCCAAAAACCAATGTTATTAATCGCATATTCGTATCTTGTCCCGAAAAATAGGATTTTGCTTAAAATTCAGGCTGAGATCTTTTCAGATTCGAAAAATTCGGGTTTTTTGTTTGCATCTAACCCACACCTCCGTTTGTTGGATATCTTGAAACCCGCTATAGATAATCACAGGTGAAATTGTTGTAAATGGTCTCTTTTACGAAAAATCATAATTTTTTGACATAAAAACAGGTCCAAACTGAATTTCTCGATGCAAAATGTTTATTGATAGCATTGTGTTACTGAATTAATGTGTTTTTAGCCATATTTCTACTTTTTGGCGCCTCTAGTATCGAAAAAACTCTAAATGTTTCACACAAATTTGCCTTTTGCACCTATGAAATTACCGCCGTTCGATTCCTTATAGAATTTCCCGTCTTTTTCATACCCTAAAATAAAAAAAAACAGAAAATCTTTTCATTTTGGCATTATAATATATAAAATCATACACACAGGTATACTCTCGTTGTCTGCGTCTCTAACCTAGGTATTCTCTCGTTGTCTGCGTCTCTAACCTAGGTATACTCTCATTGTCTGCGTCTCTAACATACCCTAATCCATCGACTGTTTGGTCAGCACTTTCGAGTTTTCAATATTCCCGCCTGATAAGACGCAGAAAACTCTAGGTGTCTGACAAGGTAGCGCCGCGAGTTTCACACCCGTAAGAGATCGGCGGTCACATAAATACCATTTTTAGGATATCTCCGCCGTAAGTAAGAAGGATAACGACCAAGTGCAATTATTTTTCACCGTCACCGTGACATGTATTTTTGTTGTGTACTTTCTACTTTCATCTTCCTTATTTGTTTATGCAGATGTGCATAAAACAAACATGATTTTATATTCCCTAATAATACCAAGTTGTAAGTCTTTATTTTTCTTTGGTGTTTGCATCCGTAAGTTTACTTTCAGGTTATGCCGTACTGGCCATTCTCGGTATTTTTCTGCGATGCGTATCTTCATTCTTTAAAAGGAGACTGGCTATTCAAAGAAAATCCCAGATAGAAACAATGAAATTGATGTATTGTTAAATTGTATGTTAATAGTATCCCAATCGAATCATTCTCGACTTGTTTTTGCTGGTTGTTACCATAACTAAGCAATAAACTTTTCAAAATCGAATCCTCTCTGTCTTCACGTTAAAAATTTGTTTTTTTACGCGGGTAGTGGATGGCTCGAGACCGCGAGACCGCATAAACAACGCACAGCTTACGCGATCTGCCTGTCTCGATCGTCCGCTGGCCATGGGCCAAAAGAAGTGCACGTGCGCCGATATCGATTTGAACTGTCCCCACAAACCACTACATAATCCACCGCCTGCCACTTTCCACTGTTTCTTAATTGCATTTTCTGGCGCTCTTTTTCAGTTTGTAAAAACTTTAAAACTCTGAAAGCTAATTTTCCTCGCAGAGAAATAGTCAAACAAACGGAAAACTGATCTCTTTGCCGGTTTCTCGCTTTTTCTCATTAAATGGCGGGAAAGTGTGACCTGGCGGCATTTCTAACCGGCGGTATGATTTGATCCTGGGAGGAATGACCCTTCAGCGGGAGAGGTCCTCCGCCAGGCGTTGCCCAGCAACCCAGGGACAAAAAGAGGTATTCGTGTGATTTGCACGTATGTACTCTTACGCGGCCACTGTTTTTATGCAAACAATGTGTCACTTATATGTTTACTTATATATTTTGTTTCTTTTTAACTTTGCACTTAATTAACTGCTTTATTTAAATGTTTAGGTACTAGAACGATGGTTGGAAACGCAAAGACTGCCGCTAAAAGCCACGAGAGTCCTAATGGTTTGAAGAGGAACAACGAAGGGACTGTCAATCACAACTTTAAACATATTGAGGTTAGTTGTCTGTCTCTCTCTCTCTCTGTCTCTTTTTTTCTCTCTCTCTCTCTCTCTCCGTCTCTCTGTCTGGCTCTGTCTCTCTTCTCTGGCTCTCTTTATCTAGTCTCTCTCTATCTCTCTCTGTCTCTTTTTCTCTCTCTCTCTCTCTCTCTCCGTCTCTCTGTCTGGCTCTGTCTCTCTTCTCTGGCTCTCTTTATCTAGTCTCTCTCTATCCCTCTCTCTCTACTTATGTAAGTATGTAATTTTGTATTAATGTGTTTTATTCAGAAATTGCTGGAAATGTCAGATAGTTCCATCTGCGATGTGGACGTGAACAAAAACCCCAAAAGGGCGAAATTCGATCGCGAGGAGACAAAAACTGCACCCAAAAAGGTTTGAAATAGTTTTTACCGTTTTTGAATTTTCTAGTTTACATAATTTGTACACGACAGCGATCTGTAGCTGGTTTATGTTTTTGTTGTATTGTCACCAATGCAAGACGCTTGAATGTTGTGAAGGCTAGCATTTCACGCCCTAAATAGCTGATTTTGAGTTTAAAAATGTATAATTCTCCACATTTCTTTAAAAATCGGTTAAAATTACATTGCGGTGCAAAACTATGGGTCCACCCTATTTTTTGACTGAATCTCATCATTTTTTGGTTTTTAGGTTCTTTAACATCTAAATTTAATAGATTCGGGTCAACATACAATTGTTCAAAGCGTTAAAATGGAAAAAAAACCCTTTTAAACGAGCTCTCAAAGCGAAAAACCGGACGTTGAAAACAGACAAATATCGGAAAAATGATAATTTTATTTGATGAAGCTTATCCGAAAGACATCTCTTTAATATGGACTACGTTGGACGACATTCAACAGACCCATCGGCCTAAATTCACCCAAATT
>JAJQXH010000059.1:760000-777500 GCA_022343465.1 Oscheius sp. G VE-2021
TCGAGGGAGAATATAAAATTCACTGTAGTTTTGATCCCTTTTAGCAGACCCAAAAAATAGGTATTAACCAACCTTCGAAAGTAAAACCACCTCTCCTCCATGTCTGTGATGATGATGGTTATGGTCATGATGGTGACCATGACCATGGTTGTGGCTGTGCCCGTACTCGTCTTCACCACACTTTTTCCGAAGTCGATTGATCTCCTAAATACAACAATTTGATCAGAGAAAATAGTGGCAACGGGCAAGAAAAAAAACTTGAATCTGTTTAAAAAATTGAGATAAACTATAACATTTCTGTTTCTCCAGTTTTTTGTTCATTTTCCCTTTTGGTGTTTAAAAAAATACTTGTAAAATAACTTTTATAAAAACCAAATCTCAAAAAAAAATTTTTGGAGATTTTTAGCCACCATGTTTAAAAAAAGCTAAAACTCACTTTTCGGTACTCCCCACATTGGTCCTCCCCGCTGGAGTGATGGTTGTGTCCATGTAGATTGCGATGTCCAACAACATTTACAATAAGAAGAAAGCAGATGCTTAATGTGGCAGCCACATTACAGTACGCCCAGACAAAGATTGTGGTTGCTACGATGTGGCGTCCTTGTAATTTTTAATTATGCACGATTCCATTAATGCTGCGAAAAATTTCAGTAGACAATCGTAAAATACCCCCGCTGATGTCGGCGCGATGAAATAAAATTGTTCAATTTATTTTCTTTTGGAACGAATTTATGAAAAGCCAAAATGGAAACATTAGAAGCGCACACACAGCTGTTTCCAAAGTGGAATCTTCCCTTCAACAACATTAGTTCAGCTGGCGTTGCACGCCATTTTTCAGATTTTAATTTAAAAACTAAAAGAAACCGTCAGAAACCTCTTTTGGACTTGTTTTGTCTGTGGTCTCCATTACGGTATGCGGCGGAACTACTCTTGTCGCGGCCGCCGATATTGTACGGGTGTGAAACTCGCCGAGCTACCATATCAGACAACCATAGCTTTCTGCGTCTTTTCAGGTGGGAACAATGAAAATTCAAAAACGACAGTCAAAAAGTCGATAAACCGATGTATTATATGAACGCGTAAATACCGTGACGTACTTCGTTAAAATGCCGGTTATCCATATGTGCATGTGACCTGGAATGACCAAAAAAATGGCCTGTTCGATGTAAATTTCTCCAAAATACCGCATTTAAACCCCAAACTCTTCAATATGAGATAAACTCGTAAAAAAAACCCTGACGGTCTCTTTAAGTTTGGTTAGTTGACTAACAAGGAAACGGTTAGTTTTGAATCTCTGAAAAGCCTCTGAGATTAAATGACGATGTCAACATTTTCTTCCGTAAAAGTTAAAACAATATATCGAAACAACCCATGAATATATTTATTAAAACATGTCAATACGCGATCAGTAAAGAACAACCTTAGCGATTTCAATATCTTTCTTATCCTGTAAGCCATTACAGATTCTGAAGCTCCTGATCTTATCAGCAGTGATATTTTGCGGATGACTGAGCAAGAATTTTTCGTTCACGTAAATCTGGAATAGAAACCAAATCTCCATTAATTGAAAATAAGTCTAACTCAATTTTTTCACAAGAATAAGATGGTAACAACTTGTAAAAACGAACCTCATAAGTATTTTCTTTGATCTGAAACTCCAAGGTGAAGTCTTCGTTTTGTTGTAAATAATTCGAAACGCGAGCGTTGCCACCAAGGTATGTTATCCATGAACCATTCCTATATGCGCGTACTTCGAATGTCTGAACAAATAATTGGAATGTATTTTTATGAATGTACCCACCAATTTTGATGCAGGTCCATATTGGGATGACCATAGCCACGAAGCGATGTTAATGGCCATATTTTCAAAATGCTCAGTGCCAGTAGACAATCCTATGCCGAATGCGGTTTGTTCTCGGAACATCTTTCCAAAAATTTTAAAATTTTTGCCAATACCGAATTTTAGCTTATCTGACGATATCTGAAGAAAAATTTATTATTTGACGTTCAGTTATCTTACAGGCATTACGCAATTCTCATATGCAGTAATACCGATGCCCGCGACTTTTTCAGATCCTAAAATAGTTTTTTTAAATGGTTTCGCATAAGAAAACAACAGTAAAAAGTAAACAAACCGTTGAATACAAAACTACTTCATCGCGTTTCACATGATGATTATGATTGGGGTCATGGTGGCCGTGCCCATCACCATGGCCATGGCCGTGACCATGGTCATAGTTGTGCCCGTAGTCGTCTTCACCACACTTCTTTCGGAGTCGATCGATTTCATGAAAAAAAGGAAATATAAAGAAAAAACACAACTGCGAATTAACTGCCGTCGCAGAAACGTGGACCAGGCCGAAAAAAAAATTTATATCCAGGCCGTTCCTTAAAGAAACCTAACACGGACGTTCAAATACGTTCCGCTGCAAACTGTATTGATTTTTTTGTACTTTGTTTGTAAAGTTTTAAGAAATAATCGAGTTTTTTGCCACAAGTTTGTAATATTTTATTTCGCGCTTGGTTTGAGATTAAGAGCCGGTGTCAATAAAATGAGAGCAGAGCTGTGACATAAAAAATTATATTGGGCAAAAAGTTGTCAAAAGGCTTCGATTAGGACCAAAAGTTTACCTTAATAGCGAAATATATATAAAAAAAAGTTTTTGTGAGGGCATTAAAAAAATTATCGTGTGTTTGGTTTTGTTTCATTACCTTTATGCCTGGTAAGGGTGTGTTTGTAAATAAAAAAACTTGAAAGTAAGGATAAATTTTTCTTGTTACCGCTCTTAGTGAAAATTCATTCTATGGGCTAAAAAGACATTGTGAATCTTTTAGATCATTATCGATTTTCGGTCACGGGTAACGGCAACTTTCTTCAATTCAAACTCAACAAAATTTGATAGTGGGGTATGGATTCTATAGATGTTATGTAGCTGACAAGCACTGTAATTTACAAAATTTTTTTGAAACTTTTACCGAAAAAATTTCGTTACCGATCATTTGAATTGAAAGTGCCAAACACAAAATTTTAATTGAAAGTGCCAAATTTCAACAAAAAATTGATATAATTTTCACATTTTCCGTAAAAAGTAAAGGTTAATGGCAGATTTACTTCCCAAAGTAGGAGCTGATTTTGAAATTTACTAAAGCTTTGTCAAATACCGCAAAACAACTATCGAATCCAAACCCCCACTTTCCAATTTGGCGTTCAATTTGAAACAAAGTTAGTGTAATCGGGGACAAAAAATTCGATATTGACCTAAAAGTTTCAGAAAATCTTATTACCCACCTTAAAAACTTTTTACAACTTTTGGGTAACATCTAAGCCTATGAACAATTTTACGTCACAGGCTATAAGAAACTGGACTTTTACTAGGTTCTAAAGCCTTTATGAGAGCTAACTATTAAAAAGGTCATTGCGTCCTCCTCAAAAGATATTTTTGGCGCCACATACTTTTTTGTTGTTGTTTGTTTTGGTGCGATTTTTGTCGCTGTGGGACCAGATGATCCCATCTTCAACAAGCCCGGACAAATAAAAAACTTCCAATTCAAGCAAAAACCCAAATTGATTTCATACCTCGAGGTCTTTTAAACAAAATGAAAAAACATACCTTATGGAGCTCTCGATGGTGCTCTTCGTCCATTTTGTGATCACAGTGATCCTCGCTCGAGTGATGGTGGTGGTGGTGTCCCCGCCGATTGTGGTGGGCAACACCTCCTCCGATGAAGAAGAGGGCAATACCGTAAGTGACAAGCCACATTACAGTATCCCAAAGTAGAAGAATGGTGTGGTTTTGCTATGTGCAACGTTTATATATTGTATTTTATAACATATGCACGATTCAACAAAGATTACGGTAGCCCGTCGCACGCACTTATCTCCATGTGGGGATAGTTTATGTTTCAGGCGCTATCTTCTCCCGGCTGGGTTCGCCATTATAAGATCTTAAAGGTGCCACGCGGTTCGAGGTTGGTCCACAAATGCGGAGCGGTGGTTCCCTCGTATCAACCGTAGAAGAGCGTAGTGAATATTCAAGCAGAGTGACGTCCTTAAACCCCACAGCTTGCGCTCAAAGTTTATTAGTAAAACCATCACACAAAATACACAGACAGAATTGGGCGGCGATCCGGCAGGTGATCTGGTCGACGCAGGACAGCAGGCTTCAGACACGCATCAGTCTTTCACAGAACATTATTAGAGCAGCTCTGAAATGGAAGAATGAGCAACGGAACAACGGAACATTTTCCCCAAGGATCAATCTAGGACCTAGGACCTGCAAGATTGGAGATCTCACGGGTTAAATCAGCTTTACACAATTTAAGTTGCCCAAAGTGGCGAGAATTACCAGTAAACACTAACCTTACAATTCAGCAGGAAAACCATCAGCAATTCAACAGACAACCGTTCAGCGTCAGCGCAGAGCCTCGACTGGGGCGTTTGAATTGCGTCAGTTTGCGGGCTCCGGGGATTACGGTACCATTAGCAACGGAGCGCGCTTATATATGGGACCTTTAATCAATAGCTCTAGCTGAGTTCTCTTTAACGCAAATATAACCAGATTCTGGTTATAATTCGACGTTCCTACCGGAAACGGCGACAGAGGTGTACATTTTAGCATTACAAGAACTCTGGTTGTCTGACATAGAAGTGCCGCGAGTTTCACACCCGTATGAGATCGGCGGCCGCGCCAAGGGTAGTCCCGCCGCCAACAGTAATTAGCATCATAGGCAAAGACAAGTCGAAAAGAGGTCCCTGACGGTTCTGTTTGAGTTGTTCTTTACCGGCATAACATCAAAATTGTATTTCGTTGACACCTCTATTTGCTTTCGAAAGCAAGAGTTAGAAAAAACACAAGAAAGAAATTATTATTGATAAAGAACCGGTATTCCCATTCAAAGAATTTATTTAGAAAATAACAGCAGACGAGAACTAGCTAATAACTATTTTGTGTATTTCTGGTTCCCTTTCAACCGTTTCATGATTACAGAATCGGAAGCTCTTGATTTCTTTTGCGCGAATGTGTTGAGAGAAACTCAGCACGAACTTCTCATTCACATAAACCTGAAAAGACGATTTAGTGCATTCAGCAATTTTAAATTCATTAAAGGAGTAGTCCGGCACCTTTTTGTTTTTCACGTTATTCTAATTATTGGTCTTCATTTTCCATTGCTTGTCGGCGTTTGTCGACACTTTTGGCCAAAAATGGCCTGTTTGGAAGCACTTTTCTCGAAATCTCGCGATTTTGGTTTAAAATAAAGTAACGGTTATTGTTTTCAACGCCAATGTGAACATTTTGAGCCAAAAAGTGGAAAGGTGAAAAAGGTGCCGGATTGAATTTAACCGATAACAGTTTAATTTGGCAGAGTAACCAAAATGAATGACTAGGAAAAACTAATTCTACCCTATGCTACCTTCCATTTTCGGTTAAAAAAAACAATTAAAATTAAGAAACGTTTAAAAAAAAAGACAACAGTCTCTCGAAAAACTTATTTGTTTAGTTATGTTAAAATCATGTTTTGATTTTTTTTTAGAAAAACTCACTTCATAAGTTGTATCCTTAATTTGAATTTCCAAAAAAAACTCCTCGTTTACTCGGAGGTAACCAGCACTATTACTGTCGCTATTCACAGCTTGTCCCCATGTATTGTTGTGTGCCACCTGCCCAGTAAACTTCTAAAAATATGTGCATCTTTCTCGTAATGTAGGGAGCTAGATCACCCTAATTTTACGTTTCAAAGTAAGAAAAACACTTACGTAAGGGGATGACCCGAGCCATGTTCCTGCAAACATAGCAACATCTCCATTGCCCTCCCTTCCTGTCACCAAACTGAGTCCGAAGCCATTAACTTCTTGAAACAGCATTCCGTAAAATTTGAAATGTTTGCCAACACCAAACTGTAATCCGTGAGAAGAAATCTAAACAGTGCATTGGCAAAAACATTGCTCGTTTTAAACTCACAGGCGTCACACACTTTTTATAGGCGGTACCAGATGGAAGTAGACCAGTGTATATTGTCAGATCCTAAAAACCACTGAATCTACTGAATCTATTTTTAATGAACAAAAAAACCTCTTTAAGGTTACACACCTTTGCATGAAAAACTATATCTGTGTTACGTTCGTGATGATGATTAGAGTTATGACCGTGTCCGTGACTGTGTCCGTGGCCATTTTCACCCAGTTGTTCCCGAAGCCGCTTGATTTCCTAAGAAACAATAAAATGAAGGGCCAATTGGCAATCGTTTCTTGCGTTTATTTGCACGTATAGTCATCGCCTATCCTAGTGCCTTGTCATTAATAAATGTAACCTGACGCAGTCCTGCGTATGTAGGCTTAAACACATAAATGTGGTATGCAACTACGCGTCTCGTGCCATTTGAAAAGAGCAAAGGTACGTTAGCCACGGCTGTGTTCAGAAACATTTGAATTTAAAAAAAAACTAAACATGGGTAGATTTGGTGTGTGTGTGTGTGTGTGTGTGTGTGTGTGTTTGAAGACTTTAGTATCCGAGTTTCAAAAAGTGTTCAATCAACACTATAGCTAATTTTAATCGTAGTTTTTGTTAAGAATGAGTAATTTACGCAAAAGTTGATAATTGGCCAAATATAGTCAAAAAGTCAATTTTAAAAACAGTTTTTTGAAGTTTCATACACACTTTAAAACTTTCATTCACACTTTAAAACTTGAAATTCGAACTTTACCTTAATAATAAACTTTTTTATCATACAATTTCCAATTTAAATCATACCTTGGTTTTTGAATTTGCGTTTGTTTGAGGTGAGTTATGGACCATTGGACCCGATGACGTCATCACAGTTCAAAAAATCGATATCGTCAAATGAAGTCGGAAACCTTGAATAATACCTATAGGGCACCTCAGAAACCAAATTTGAGCCAAATCCGAAGGAATGATTTTTTCTATGTCGCAGTACTATTCGAGAGTTCCTGACATGCTCTCTTAAATTTAACTATTAGATTTCTATCGGATAGACGTGTGAAAAAGCCAGCAGAAGGCGCTGTCAAAGATAACCAAATGTTTTAATTGTTATCATATCCGTCAAAACTCACACCCAGACCAAATCGGCAGTCACAGAACTGAGAAGCCGGTTCCAAAATCACCGCCGAACCCGTACGGGTGTGAAATTCGCGGCGCTACCTTGCCAGACAACCAGAATTTTCTGCGTCTTTTCAATCATGAACATTGAAAATTCGACAATGACGATTTAAAAAAGTCAAAAAAGGTCCATGACGGTCCCTGTATAAAACCCTTAAGGACCAGTTGTTACTTACCAGAAAGTAAAAAACACGCTACGCGGGTTTTCACTTTCTGGGGAAGGCGGCCTTCGCCCGTCTCTTAGCCCTTTCGCTGCTCAGATAGGCGGCCTTTGGCCGTTTTAATAGGCGGCCTTCGGCCGCTTAGATAGGCAGCCTTCGGCCGCTTAGATGGACGGCCTTCGGCCGTTTAGATTGGCGGCCTTCGGCCGCTTGAAAGGACAGCCTTCGGCCGCTTAAATGGGCGGCCTTCGGCCGCTTAGATGGGCGGCCTTCGGCCGCTTGATAGGACGGCCTTCGGCCGTTTAGATGGGCGGTCTTCGGCCGCTTAGATGGGCGGCCTTCGGCCGCTTGATAGGACGGCCTACGGCCGTTTAGATGGGCAGCCTTCGGCCGCTTGAAAGGACGGCCATCGGCCGTTTAGATAGGCGGCCTTTGGCCGCTTGAAATGGCGGCCTTCGGCCGCTTGAATGGACGGCCTTCGGCCGTTTAGATGGGCGGCCTTCGGCCGCTTGAATTCGGCCCAGAAGTATCAAATGTACCCCATGGAAATTTTGAGGCTCATGCAAATTTAAGGCCTTTCCACCGCTTGATCGGTCTCTTTCCTTGGAAATGCGGTTGGCCAAAAGTTTGCCTAAAACGTTGCGCTGCTAACAAAGTCACCAACTGCCCAATGTTCAAAAGGATTTTTAAAATGTTTTAAGAAAAAATATTAGTTCATCTGAAAATGAAGTTACTCAGGAAGATGGATGTTTGATCCTATCGGTTTAGAGAATTTACATCTGAAACGCCATTTTTGGCCATTCCTGACAATAGACATCTGTGGAAAACAGGCATGTTTACGTAATACCTGCACTACGTTTACGAGTCTGTCCAAACCTTAGCCTTATTGAAGTTTTGGTAGTTTTTTGTTGTTGTTGAATTTTTAAAAGTCCCGCCTGAAAAGACGCAGAAAACCCTCTTTGTCTGATATGGTAGCGCGGTGGGTTTCGCACCCGTACGAAATCGGCGGTAGTGGCGGGATTGTCCCACGAGGTCCTCGGCGGTTTTAAAAAAAAATAATAGTGTTGGGCCTAGGCCTAATAAGTTAAATAAAAATAACAAAATTTCCAGAATGTCTTCTTTAAAAACATGATATAACAAATTTATTAAAGAAAATGTGGTTATTCAGCGCTTGCAGCAAAGCCATAGGCTAGAAAAGAACCACTTTTCTAACTGTTAAAGGCTGTCCTGCTGTTTTATAGCAGATTCTGAAGCTGCTCAGGTCTCCGACGTAGAAAAAGTGGAAGTAGCTTAAGATGAATTCGTCGTTCACAAAAACCTGAAAATCAATGTTACAACATTGTTTTTTTTTAAATTTATATTTTGAAGCTTTAAAATCACCTCAAAACTTTTCTCCTTGATCTGAATCTCCAAGCTGAATTCCTTATTATGGTGAAGGTAATCGGAAGTTCTGCATCTATTTTTGGCGTATTTTCCAGAACACCATTCCAAATTACCCCATTTTTCGTCAAGACATGTAAGTGCATGAAAAGCCTTAAAAGTATTTATATAAAAATTTTTAAAAGTGGAAAAAGTTTAAATGTTTAAAAAAAACAATAAATTTAGTAAATAAATTGGTAATTAAAAAAAGGTAAAATTGCGTGTTTCTAAAAATATGGTACGCAGCGAAAAAGTTGGCAAGTTTTGTGGTCGACGAAAATATACAAAAATTAATCGGTTTTCGAGGCAAAAAATCGCTGAAATAAAATTAAAAGTTAATTTTTAAACACTGCAATAATTTAAATTTTAAAGAGTTTTTAAATCAACAAAACTACTAAAATTGAAAATTTTTCGTTGAATTGATTTTTAAAAAAAATTACACCTCATCGAAGTTGTGAAGAATAGCATTTTTTTCAATTCGCCGAATTAAAATAAAATTGGGGTCGTTTTTGGTCTTTGATAAATTCTGGCGCGGCGCCCTACCGTATCTAACAATATTGCGTGCTTCGGAAAATAAGGTACGCAACAGAAACGTTTGATTGATTTAAAATATTTTCAAATAAAATACATTAAAATTATTTCTTAATTGTCACATAGAACGTCAAATTCTATATTTGGCGCGTGATAAAATCAGGCGCGGCGGACTACCGTAGCCCAATCAACAGGATTTTATGGCTGGTATTGTTTTATTTCATAATTAATTTTATTATAATTATTAAATTAAAAAACTCACATAACTAGGCTGCCACAAACTTGTTGCCACAGAAATTAATGTATCTCCCTCGCTATCCCGCCCAGTCACCAAACTGACGTTGAAAGTTTTAATGTCTTTGAAAACTTTTCCATACACTTTGAAAGTCTTGCCAGGGAGCATCTTTAGGTCAATTCGCGAATTCTAAAAACATTGAGAAAAACATTAAGTTTTTTTAAAATCTCAACTCACTGGTACAATACATTTTCTGTCAACTGTGGGATCTTCCGGGACTGTCTTTAGAGAATCCTAAAAAGTGAAGTTTTCAGAAAGCTGAAATGTTTACGTACTATAGTAAAAGAAACTTCATCATTAGGATGTTTCTCACGAATCTCCTTTCGAAGGTGACTGTTAACCTGAAACGTAAAATTGAAAAATTATGTTTACAATAAAGTTTTTTTAATAATTACTTAAAGTAACCGTCAAGGAGACATCTGTTCGACATTGTTTGCCTTTGGTGCTCATTACTGTATGCGGCGGGACTACCCTTGCCGAGGCCGCCGATCTCGTACGGGTGTGACACTCGCGGCACTACCTTGTAAGACAACCAGAGTTGTCTGCGTCTTTTCAGGCGGCAACATTGAAAAGTCGAAAATAGAGAAAAAATTTATTTTGAATTTATTAAATATAATTTTTAAACTATAAATTTTTAAAAAAACATTGAATTGAAATTCTTTTTATTTCTAACTCTAAGCCACTTTTTTTACATTTAGAGAGAGAAAAAATCATTTATTTTGAAAGATTTCCTTTTGCTTTTTAAAAGAGGTCTTAGGTTTACATCTGCTTTTTATTTTTATATTTCTTGTATTTTCTAAATAGCGCGCAAAAAATCGTCTTAAAAGGAAAGTTTTTGCGTTATTGCGTAGAAGAGTGAGTCCTAGCATTTTCGAAACAATGTTCCCACATTGTTTCAAAATGCTCCCAAAAATTAAATTTTGTTAAATGAAATTTAAGCCTCAAAACGTGTCAAATAAAAGATTTTCAAGCCCAAAAATTGCTATGTTTGTATCTACTTTTTGAGATAAACTTGTAAACCTAAACTCACATTGTGCAGTCCCTTGTGATGATCTTCGCCCATGGAGTCATCATGATTACCGTGGTGCCCAATTGCGCATCCAGTAAAAAGGCATATACTGAATGTTAGCAAAAGCCACATTGCAGTTAACCAATAAATACTTAAACTGTGGTTTAGAGTGGCGTTGTGGGACAACAACGTAATTTTTATGAATGCGCGAGCTATAAAGGATGTGAAAAATAATAACTTCCCTTGTTAAATGGTTTCGCCGTTAGCGAAAGGTAATAAAATAGGAATTCGATTGGAAAAGGCTTTGAAACAGGACTGTGGAAATAATTTCAGCGAGGAAAGAAGAGAGAGAGAAAGAAAAAGAAAAAGCGAGAGAGAGAGAGAGAGAGAGAGAGAGAGAGAGAGAAAGAGAGAGATAGAGATAGAAAGAGAAAGAGAGAAAGAGAGAGAGAGAGAGAGAGAGAAAGAGAAGAAGAAGAAGAAGACAGAGAAAAAATCAGTACTTAAACAGTTTATTCATTCTTCACTCTGTCTCATAATTACCGTAGCTGATAGGAATCTCCAACTGGCGAAGATACTTGAAGCACCTGACGATCACTGAAAGCCACCACCCGTAGAGCATAATCAATGCAGCTGTGAGTAGAATACACAACAGCATGATGAAACCTTAAAACATTGGAGTGTCAGGCCAGCCAAATTGTTAAACTTACGCGACATATTGAATTCAGACGGTTGAAGAAGTGGGGCGAGAGAATCGTGGGTGTACTCAATTGAATGCTGAAATTAATTTAAGACACTTTGGAGGTTATAAACTGGGCTTACGACAAGTCTGGCGTCATAAAATCCGTAGGCACAGTTGGCGTAGACCATCAGAGAGAATAGAATGAAGCTGATGAATGTGTTGACTCTAAGGCAGATGATAATTGGGATTAGGAATGGGGCGCGCTTTTTGGTGACACCGACGAAGAGGAGGATGGTGCAGATGATTTCGAAGGCGTCGACAGAACACTTAAAGGGGACCGCGTAAATTTTTTTTTCTTCTGATTTTGCCATAAAAGCCTAGATCTCATTCCCAGGATTCCGAAAAATACCTCTTTTACCCATTGTGGATCAAAATGAACCGATTTAGGAGCGCTTAAAATTTGGGGAAATTACCATTTCAATTGCCGCCAACTCTGCGTCTCCCCATTTCCAACACTCTCTCGCCCACTCTGGCCGTGTTTCCGTGCGGCAAACGCGTAAACCGGCCGTGTAAACGCGCCCCTTTTGCAGTCCAAATCATATAAAAGGGGTATGTTTCTGAATCGCGTAAACGATATCTATTCGATAAAATCATTGTGAAGAGGCTTTCAAAAATTTTACGAGGTCCTTCCCCTTTAAATGAAGGAATAGTGAGCGACAACAAAAAAACCTACACATATCGCTGTGAACAGAGGAGGGTAGTACGAAAAGAGACAATCCAGGAAGCCAAAGACAGTACAAATAGTGAAAAGTGTGCCAATTATCTTCGAACCAGTCTAAAAACCATTTAAATCAAATTTTGAAGGCTGGAAAAGACTAACCATCACGTGAATGCCACAGCAGCAGAGATTGTTTCCTGGGCGGTCGGGATACTTGGCAACCATTTTAGGGGGACCCTCAAAAGTTTCGAACTTCATCCTCACTGGCAGAGAGGATAAAGATTCTATAGAACAAAGTACTTTGGCACAGCTGATGGTTTAAAAAGGGAGCGGTTGATTGAAATGGGATACTGTCTGTAAACGCAAAGGGTCAGCGTCACAGAAACCAATTCGAACACAGAGGGGAAGAGAGAGGGAGAGGGAGGGATAGAGGGAGAGAGAGTGAGAGTGAGTGTGTGTATTTGTGTGAGTGTGTGTAAATGTATGTGTGTGTGTGAGTGAGAGAGTGTGTGAGTGTGAGTGTGTGTGTGAACCAAATATCGATAATTACAACTCTTTATTCAAAAGAAATTAGCGAATAATCCCATGGAATCATCAATAATTTGTAGAAGGCAGCGGTGAATGAGGATGAGGCGGAGAGAGGAATCAACTGTGGGATGGGTTGATGGGGGCGGTGAAGGCCTCGGCGGTCATGGGTCTGTTCCTGAAAATGGAGTTTGAAAACTGAATTTAAAATGTTTTATAACAAAGGAGGGCCCTCACTTTCTCTCTTTCTCTCTCTCTCTCTCTCTCTCTCTCTTTCTCTCCCTCTTTCTCTCTCTCTCACACACACTCTCTATATCTCTCTCTCTCTCTCTCTCTTTGAAAATTAGTAAGGAAGGGTATTAGAAAGCATAACTAAGGCAACTAAAACTACTCCAAAATCACACTCATGCTCGCTCACGAGGTCTTCAATTATTTCTCTCCTGACGTTTCTCTGACGTTGCCGAACTTCTCTCCAGCATCGGTGGTGAGGCACCCGGCTCCCAATCCGAATCCAACTCCCTTAGGTCCATATTTGCGGCCGTGGCACTGCTTGCAGTAAAGCTCATTCTCGTGAGGGGCAACGGTGCAAGAGTCGAGGAGCTTGTTGCACATGTCTAAAAAGGTGGGCGTGCTGGGGATTGAGGAGGTTCGTGAGGGACCAGACAAAGAAGGGGTAGGAGACAGTTAGAGATACAGTGACGTCACTTTCAACCACTCTCACGGGGACAAAACACAAAACTCAAAACACAAAAACGGACGTCATGTCGACTTCCTTGTTTCCGAACTGCTCTCCGGTGTCCATGGTGAGGGAGCCGGCTCCGATTCCGAAACCGACGCCCTTGGGACCGTAGCGACGGCAATGGCACTGGCGACAGAAGAGCTCGGCGGCGTGTTCACAACAAGTCATGGAGTCGAGGAGCTTGTTGCACATGGCTGAAAGAGAACGGACTGGACAGGGACAGTGACAGAGATAGGCGGACACTTTTAGCGCGGCGGCCGTTGTCCCACACCGGCCGCAATGTGGCGCAGGGGCAGCGCGCCTGCTTACGAATCTGTTGGCTTTTTGAGGTCGTTGGTTCGAATCCTCCTTCAGGAAAACTCTTTTTCTTAATTTCAAAAAGGTATCCTCACTGTTTTTCTGTTTAATTCGACCAATTTTTCATCAAATCTTAGTTTTGGTTGAATTTCAGCCTGTTTTTCTGTTTCAAAGGTGGGGAAGATCATAAAATTATTGATAGTTCTAAAATTCTAATGTGATTTAACAAAAACCATTACGAAAACACTTGTGTCAGGTAAGAATCGAACTCATGAGTGATTTATCGTCAGTTTGAAGTGTTACCAGCTGAGCCATATCGTGAAAATGTTTTTGCCCAAAACTATACAGCTAATGGGAATTTAGAGTGTTTTCTTATCAAAAAAGTAAGAAATTAACCTTTTGCAATGCCGAGGATTCGAACCATCGAGTGATTTTTCCTAATCTAACGCCCTATTGACTGAGCCAATAGTGCGCGGTTACATTTTGGCCAAATACAGCATGGTTAAACTGTTCTGAAAATGATTTGAACTTTTAAAACAAATAAAAAACTATTTTAACTGCCTAGGACTCGAACCAACAAGTGATTTTTCCCTAGCCTAGCTCTCTGCCACTAAGCCACGAACGCAAAATCTATCCCTCCGGTCATTTAGCTCACTTTCCCGGCTCACCGGCTTTCTTCAAGTGCGCCTTCCTGTCTCTGACCAGTCGGCGGCTGTCTCGAGTGCACCGGCTGTCAACAAAATCCCAGTTGCTGACAGCCGGTGCAGGCCGAATCACAAAAAGAATAGCCCTTGGGGTGGCAACGGGTGCCGTCCGGCACCGCGCGGCCCACTGCCGACCCGCAGCTGTTTCTCATTGCAGAGCCCGGTTGACCCTTCGTGATTTTTGTAATTTTTACACCCACGAGAAGGGGCCGCCCGTGAGTGGCCTTTGGGTCTGCAAAAAAGAAAGTGACAGAAAACGGATCATTTGGGCAGGAATCGGAACGTTTTGGTGCGGCGGCGGCGGGCCTTTTAAGGGGCGCGCGCGTCTACCTGCATGTTGTCAGGATGGCGCAGGCGGTAAGGCGACAACCTTTTGTTCGATCACTTGTTGGTTCGGGTCCCCTCGGTGCGAAATTTTTTTGTTGAACCGTACTAAGCTTATAATGATTACTTTATTGATTTTACATGCTTTTCATCAGTTGTCACAACAATCCATCACTTTTTAATTGTTTCTGCTAAAAAACATTTTTCATGAGTTTCGCCGTTGAATTTCTGAGTTTTCTTTTTTAAAGGGCTGATACAATACCTAAATAAAGCCTAAATGTTTATTTTCAATCTTTTATCGATTTCCAGAGTCTCAAAAGTTCCTTGTTTTCGATTAGTTATCTCTTTTCCCTTTCGTTGTTTTCAGGGCGCAAGGAACAGCTGGTGGTAGTTCGAGGAAGTGAAAACACATCGAAAACAGATCGAAAGTAAGAAAAATGATGTTTTTCTAGCTAGCAAAACAATTTAGCACCGGAGGGGATTCGAACCAAAGACCTTTTGGGCAAAAAGCATATGCGTAACCGACTGCGCTATGCGCCCGATTGGTAGCCAGGCACCGCAGGCCCTTTAGGAAAGCGCGGGCGCCGAAACGCGAAGAATTGTGATTTTAGGGTAGTTTGGAAGCTGGAAATACAGAAAACATAGAAACACATAACATTTAAAGGACTATTCAAAGGATTAGATGAAAACTCACTGCACTTGAAGCAGAACTTGTGCCACTTGTAGCCTCCGGCGACCATCTCCTCGGCGGCGTAGACGGACTTTCCGCACTTGGGGCACTTGGCGTGTTCCACGGGCTTGAAGGGCATTTCCTACTTGAAAATGAGGGAGTTAGAGAGAGAGAGAGAGATAGAGAGAGAGAGAGAGAGAGAGAGAGAGAGAGAGAGAGAGAGCAAAAGGAGTGGGCGGCACTCGAGGAATTCGATGAGGAGGGCTTCTCTCGTTCGATAGAACACCTTAAAGTCAAACAGAAGACAATGGCGGAGGGGGCGGACTGGGGACGGGGAGAGAGTGCGCGGAAAGGGGAGACGCAGAGACGGAAAAAGAAAGAGAGAGTACACCTGGAGTAGGAGAGGCCAGAGATGGAAAAAGCTGAGAGGATGAGAATTCGAGGGTTCGATTTGTTTGGATCAGATCGCAAAAAACGAATGTCTGGCGGGTGGAGGGGAAGTTTCGCGACATTCTTGTCTGAGCAGTCGGCAAATTTGTTCATCGATGAAAAAGATAGGAAAAAATGAAAAACAGTCAATTTGCTCAACGATGAAAAAAAGAAAAAAGTCATTGAAACTACGTTTTCAAGCTAAAAAACCTTTCAAGCTAAAAAACCCAAAAAAAATCATTTAATCATTAAATGATTAAGTTTTTCGTTGCGGTCGCGTCGCGGCTACGTTGCGACAAGAACTGTTGCAACACAAAATTAACCGGTTTTGATTAAAATCAACATTTTTTTGTTAAAAAGTTATTGTATAAAGTAACCAGTCCAATTTTACAGCCAATTTTTCATTTAAACTGACTAACATACTTAGAACGCGGTAAAAATTCAGAAAACAACAAATTTTATTTTACACTTTTACAATTGAAAAACTAAAATAAAAACCGAAAAATCGATTTTTGGCGACACGCGGTGGTATGTAGCATTGGAGCGCGCTTCCGTTTTAAACGAGTTTATCGATTTTATATCGGTCGACAGTTTCGAAATCAGTAAATTTTACAAGAAACACTTTTTTTCTCAAGCTTTTCAAACAGAAAATCATTTCAAAATGCCGGAAATCTTTAAACATCAAAATCTCTTACAGTTAGTTTCTGTGACGTCACATTTTGACATTGGGGCGCACTTACTGAATATTTTAATAAAATTGGTATAATTCGCGTTTTTAAAAAAGAAACGAAACAAACTAAAGAAAAGTACTCGTAGTTAGTCACTTGGACTC
This sequence comes from Oscheius sp. G VE-2021, assembly GCA_022343465.1. Lineage (NCBI taxonomy): Eukaryota > Metazoa > Nematoda > Chromadorea > Rhabditida > Rhabditidae > Oscheius > Oscheius sp. G VE-2021. Next base: position 776,451 of record JAJQXH010000059.1, read on the forward strand.
CTCCGGCGACTGGTTTCCGCGGTGCAATTTGTGAATCAAGGAGCGCGTTTACTTTGCCGTTGAGCGCACGGCAGGACACGCGCGTTGTTCTTGTTCTGAGCCGATTTTCCGGGCAAATATTGGAGTTTTCCGGATTTTAGGAGTTTCTAGGTGAAAAATAGGATTACAAATTGAACTTTCACTTGAATTCAAAAATGGGCTAACGCAGAATTCTAAGTTCAAGCTAGGAAAATTGGAGAAAAGTGAACTTTTCAGCTACTACAGCTGGTTATAAGACGGCTCTCGGTCGACATCTGGAAATCTCTCTCGAAGGAGTGTAAAATTCCGTCTGACTCAGAGCGATCTGACGAATCCAAGATCTAAATGGCGAAAGTCCGGATGAGTAAGCGGGGGACGGGCGTCAAAGGGAGGGCAACAGCTGACTTTAAAAACAGAGGTGACAGCCGGCGTTCCTTCGGTCACAATAACAGCGAACAGCAGAGGCACGAAGCTCACGCGCAGGGGAATCCACTGGGATTAGGGAGAGAGAGGGAGAGAGAGAGAGAGAGAGAGAGAGAGAGAGAGAGAGGAGAGAAAGAGAGAGAGGCTCATTCTCTCTTTCTCTCTCAATCTCCCTGAATGTCTCTGTCTCTCTCTTCATCTCTGTCTCTCTCTCTCTCTCTCTCTCTCTCTCTCTCTCTCTCTTCGTCTCTCAAAGTCTAAAACGAAAGATAACTAAAATTAATGAAATAAATTGAAATTCCAGACAGTTTCCCACCGAATTCAGCGAAAAGTTTCTATGTTGTGCGTGCTTGCGTCCTTATTTGGGTGCGCGCATGACGTGTTCGACGGCGCGACGGCGACGTGTTTGCCCGCACTAAACACCATCCGGCGGCCAGGGAAAAGAAGAAAAAGCTGATTAGCAGAGTGCGAAACGGAGCGGTGAAATTGTGGAACAGATTCAATGAAGTTAGAGTCTTTTACAACTAAACTGATGCCTATTGAAACCACATGTCGCCTTTTACTTTCGTAAAACCCACTTCAAAAGTATGATTGCAATAGGCTTCATAC
>JAJQXH010000059.1:782500-797500 GCA_022343465.1 Oscheius sp. G VE-2021
TTTTTTAAACTTTATTATTTGTATATTGTTTTTTCATTTATGCTTTTGCGATGGGTTTCTTATGCAAAATGGGTCATCTTCAATCCTTTGTGCAGGAATCGGGCGATTGTTTACGAGAAAGGGATGAATATCGACCGATCGGGCGGAGCACTCTCATATGTCCCGCCAGCGCCTTTTCGCCCCTCTCTTCATTTGTCTCGCCTGAATATCCATTTGTTGTTTCTAATCAAAATTGTAAACAAAAGCAAATCGACTTTGTAATTAAGCGGAAATCTTTTTAGACAGCTCAAAATAATTTTAATACAAAAAGGTGATTTTATTTCTCTGGAGTTTGCTAAAACCTTTCAATCTATTTATTGACAATTGTTTTCTATTTATTTTCAATCCATTTAAAATGAATACAAATTGGTTGTTTTCAGAAAACGGTGCGGATACAATTGACATATTTTTGAAGCTGATTACCGCCGACTACTGTTTTCAGCGTGATTCAAGTAGAGAAAGGTTGGTTTATCCCTCCTGGGAGGGTGTTGTTTCGTTCTTAATTTTACAAACTTTATTGTTAGGTTAAAGTTTTGTTTGGCAACTGGCTATAAATTTTATTTGGAGTTTACTAAAACCTTTCAATCAACTTGTTATTAAGTGTTATATTCTTTTTTTTGAATATACTTTTTTTAAACAATTTAGTTGTTTTCAGGAAACGGCGCGTTCAACATTGACATTTTTGGAGCTGATCACCGCCGACAACTGATTTTAGTGTGAAATCATTGGACGACCAAGGTTGGTTTGTCCCACCTGGGAGGGTTAACTAAAAAAAACAACTAATATTTATTATTAATTATTATTTTAAATTATGAAAGAAACTTTTTTGTATTTTTAAAATTTCAATGATTTGCTTGTAGTTTAATTGTAAATTGTTGTTTTTTCTTGTGCAGTTCAATTTATTTGTTTTGCTTAAATTAATATTTATGTGAATACGATTTGTTGACGTGGCATTGTGCAATTTCACAAAGTAATCGTTTGATCTGTGCTGCGTTTAATTTGCATGTATTATTTGGATTGTTTTTTTTATTTTTGTTTTACTTTTGACGTTTTTAAAAAAATATTTTTTTTAAAAATTTAACGCAATATAGCGCTGGGATAAATATCATAGGAATTAAGGGGAGTAAGTCCTTTCAGGTTATTATTGATAATCCAACTACAGCCATATTTGTTTGTATTGTTGTCGTGTTGTTGTCTGTGATGCATGTATATGTTCGCGTTATAGCTGTTGTGCTTGAGAGCAACTTTTTGTTTAGTAACGTACTAAATAATGGCAGTTAGGTAATCAATGTTGTATTGCGCTGCAGCCGTGGTGCTACAGATTGGTTGCTTAACTTGCTTAAATTTTAAACCAATATAGTTAGTTTTCAAGCACACCTATGATGTTGTCTATAAAACTTTTTGTAAGAACCTGGCAAAGGTAAGTGTCAGTTTTTTTCACGTGCGTGTATTTTTCAAAATGGCACAGGTAACTTTTTTTGTGGACAACAACACTAATAATTTGTAAGGTTGCGCTTGAGAAAAGTATTTCATGGCTTTGCCGTGGAGTGCAATAAAATTGTAACAAAATACACATGGCCTAGGTTAGCAAAACTTTTAAATTCACCGGGAACAATAAACAATTCAGAATATTACATAAACTTTTTCACCATTTGAAACAAGTAACTTTCTTACAAAGCTTTGTTTTTAGTCGTCTTCTTGGTATGTTTATAATATGGATATTCGTCTTGTAGCATAATCATTTAAATGCTTCTTGATATCGGCTTGTTGTTTACCTGCAATAACTTCTTTGTTTCTTCTGGTGGTTTTCAACTTCAATGTTTTTGCCTTTCAACTATAGTTAGAGAAGCACAGTTAAATCAAATTGTTAATAAAACTGTCGGCGCTGTTTAGGATGCAAGTACCAACGGTTAGCGCTATCTATAGTTATGCGGGTAGGTTGTTTGCGTTGCTAAACAACAGACTAACGAATTGGACATTTGCAGCTTTGCGGGACTTTGTTTTTGGACTTTTTTGAAACTTGTGGACTTTTTAGGATGACGTCAAATGTTTTTCAAACAGTGTTATTTAGTTTTTAGCATTCAATAATACAACATTTCAGATGATTGACAAGGATAAATTAATTGTGCATTCTGGACGTGGGGGAGATTGATTAATGATCGTTTTAATTTTTTTAAAGTTCACATTGAATAACCCTGTTCACAGTGATGTTTATTTTTGTTTAAAAAAATAAGATTTTGTATTATTTTGAATCGGTTTTGATCCGTTAATTTCTTGAATAATGTTATGTTCTCTCGAATGTATGCTTACTATTTTAGTCATGCCTTTTAAAAGAAAAACGCGACCTACACCTCTCGACAAAGAAATAGATGGTATGTCCTTGATTCGTTTAACATAGCTAGGTATTTAGACATTGTCAAACTATTTCAAGAAACATTATATGCTGGGGGAGCAGTTCCATTAAAAGGTGAATTTGATATTGCGTTATAAAAATTAAGTTACCTATCTTTACTAAAATTCTAGATTTTACTCGTGTCTTTGGAGATCAGCTAGCTGCCAGGCTTATTATATCCTATGAAGACCTCGATTTTGTGGATCCATGCAATTTTGCAATTCCCTCTGTAACTCCTCAATCTTTAGAAAAACAACTGATTGAGTATTTGACTGTCAAAGGACGATCTGCAACATGTTAGTTATATTTGGGGTTTTAAAACGTAATTACAGGGTTTAAACACCAGCAGGGGTATAACAACATGTCTCCACGTTGCTTCATAGAAGAATATCTTACAAACAAGGTTGCACAAGCGATTGATTCTTCAACAGTGGAAATGTTTCAAAAACTACAAAGTATGTTGTAAAAATCTTAACTCTCATCAGTAAAACTTATAGTATCCATGAAAGACAAAATCAATTTGCGACCAGGAGATTTTGATTCGGATGAAAACCTGTCCATCAAAGAAACACAAGGACAATCGTAAGAGAGTCTATTAGGCAAAGAAGAAAGCACTCCGGGTAAACTAATGTGACGGTCAATTGATTTACCCACATTTAGGCATGACGTCAATAACGAAAAGTACTCTGATGGATGGCGATCTCGCACTCGAAAAAATTGACAGTGTCCTGTTTCATTTGCAAGAAAAATTACACACCCTGAAAATGGACGGTTGGTGCAACTTATATAAATTTTTAAAAACACTATTGCTCAGAGCTCTCTGTAATTTTCGGGAATGACCTACGAGGTAGACTGTTGCTAAAATACGTATCAAAAGAAGAACAACTAAAAGAATTGAGAAACCGTGGTTTAAAACCGATTGAAAAAAAAGGTAAACTGAACCAGTCTAAAAATGACGATCATTCTAGAACTTATGGGAAATCTTGAAACTTATTTAAAACTAACGCCACACAAGGACGCATTTCTCAAAAAGTTCGGTTCCAAGGATCGTTTTTTACATGCTCACTTCCTGCTGGAAATAGAAAAAGAATTGGAAAATTGGAAAAGCAAAGGATGGTATAAAAAAGGAAAAGGTTTAACTGGAAAATGAAATAAAACAATTATCAATTTTCAGTCCTTGCCCGTTACGCATTATTCAACAGAGTTCCTGACAGTCCACTTGTACATTCTCTACCATCAGCATATGTGTGTGAAGGTTTGATCGCCTTATCAGATACACAAAGTCAGCTAGCAAGCCACCAATTCAGACACATGGTTGGGTTTTAACGACTGAATTGTAGTCATTGCCAAAACAAAATCAGCGATCAAAGTTTTGCATATTAATGTCTAAATCTCCTCGTTAAACATTGTTTTTCGCATTTCGTATCTCCGCGCTGCAATAAAGGTCGTTTTGGCATGATTCCAGTTTGGCGAGAGCTATACTTGCATTAATATGAAATCATATTGCTGTACATGTTGGGCAAAACGCAACATCCGGCAAACTGTAAACTTTAAATTATTTCAGACGAAGATGATGCAAGTGAGCAAAGTAGTTCTGACGAAGAATATAACCCCAATTTACCAGGCAGGTTGCATGAAAAGCTTTGTACTATAATCATTTAAGAAAGCAATGTTCAACGCCAACAGCTCTGGCGTAAGCGCCGAGGAGACGAAGGTCGTGCAAAACATGCTAAAGAACAGAAACAGTATCGAGAAACAAATCCAGGTTTGCGGAAATGTCATATAATCTAAAAACAAAGATTTAGAGTATCTTACGCGTCATGCAAAACAAGAAGCAAAATATCGAGTACACTCATTCGATTATCCTACGCGGCAAGCACAGAATCAACGTCACTACAGTTCACGCACAGTTGGTTATGTGGAAGAGCAGGCAGAACGGAAACGTCAAAGTCGACAAAGACTATCAGGTATTTGTTGTTATTTTTTGTAAAATTAATTATCGATTTTTTCTAACGTTGAACCAAACATTTTGCAAAACTTCTTCGTTTAAAATTTTTTTTAAAAATTTTTAATGTACAATTTAGACTTGGGAATTTCTCGCCCTGTACAACGCATTTCCCGTCTACACGAAGAAAGTGGCGGTAACTTATCATCATTGGAATCTAACCAATATTTACACACCCCAGGTAATAAAGTCAAACGCAGCCAAAAGTCCAAGCCTACCTTTAGTTATCAAAGATGCTCACTCCCTCGGACGTTTTGATCAAGAGTGTCTGTATTGTGGTGCAATGCATTTCTGTGGCGAAATGACATGCTGTGCAAAAGGACGTGTTTACGTCAGTCCTTTTCCTAAGCTACCTACGCCTTTGTACGAACTTCTGCTGACGGATTCCCGCAAGTCGCGAAAGTTCAAGAGGCTCATCTTGTCATACAACGGCAGCATGGCTTTTGGATCGTACCAATTTGCTCATGTCTCTTGCGCTGCTTTTGGTGCACAGGTAAAAGCATCAACATCATTTGTAACTACATGTTTAGGTTGTAAAGTCTCAAGGAGCTGTGCATCATTTTACATCCTGTGTTGAACCGAATGATCCACGGACACCAAGATACGGAAATTTCTATGTGTTTTCGGGTGAAAAAGCAGTTGAACAACGAATGAAAAACCCCTTTTTCTCCGACTTAGACAAAAAGGTAATGTTATGAAATAATACACTGAAATACATTTCAGATTGTCCTTGATCTTACAGTCTGCATGGAGAAATACAATCCCCACGCGGAGTTTTATCATTCAGTGGGAGAGAGAATGAAACAAGAACAATTGCAAGGACGAAATCCTGAACTTCTTAGGCTTCGCATTTTGGATGCGCGAACTGTGCAAAAAAAAGATCTTAAAGTACACTTATATTTACAGCTATGAGTAAATTGTATTTTCAGCAACATGTTGGTACTTACGTTGTACCACAAACAAGCAAGGATTTTGTTGCTGTGTATTTTACGGCAGATCAAGAACAATCCATTTCTTTTCCTGGAATGCAAGTCTTTCCTAAACACCGAAGTGTTCCACTGCCTGTATTTCCTTGGATGCCGCAAATCGATTCAATATTCTATCCCCTTTTGTTTCCTCGAGGAGAATGTGGCTGGGCCTGGAAAGTAATCAAGGTTTTCAAGGAACGTCTGATGCCCTATGAACAACGCCTTCGGAACGATATGGACGAAAATCCAACAAAAGCTGCTCTTTGGGAATATCGCCCACACAGTGTCTCTCATGTGCCAGTTGTTCTTGAAGGGTAAATACGTATTATGGCTAAACCGACATTAAAGTTGCAGCGACCCCAACTTAGAAAAATCTGACAAAGAAGAAGATGACAACACAGAAGAGGGTTACTATGATGCCCAAGTGGAACATGTAAGGCAACCTTCGCATATCCAAATAGAACATTATTGTTTCAGACAGCTGGTGCAACTGAATACTCAGACCCTGAAGGACTAGCTGTTGAAAGCAACATATTCCAGGAAGAACGTATGGGAAACTGGTACGCTGTTCGGGTCATGCCAACATCTAAACATACACCAGTCTTACGGGTAATTTGTGCTTAATTAAACTGTTACGAGTTATGTTTAAGCCACATTTGCCCTGTGACGATGATGAACTAGATGACGACTTGATTCCCGATGAGAATCCCACTGGAGAGGTCAACTAACTTTATTAAACGCTTATTGAATCTTTACAGGAAGTCACTGACCTTATTGATGCAAGCAGAACTGCCGAAAACGAGTTGCCGTCTGACATAGCGGACGTGCCCACAGACACAGCCAGCATTACCAGCGATATCGTCAGCACGGAAGACAGTGTACACGAAATTGTAAGTACATCTGCTGGTTAATATATAATCTTTAAGCATCTTTTGCAGCATCACAGAGATTTCATTTCTTTCCGTGACTATGCACTGTACATTAACCAAACAAAAAACCTCAAGTACGGAGACAATATAATAACTGCTTCTGGAAAACTGGGGCAACTGTTTGTCATTGATCAGTGTACGAGACTTCTCCACATGCGGAACCAAGCAATTCGACAACACCACACTCAATATACCACAAGTACTAGGCAAAACAGTTAAAGGAAAATATTCCGATAAATTTCAGAAAGGAGTTTGTCCAGGCTATGCAGAAACGTATTGAACATCATTCACAAGGTCTTCCAAGTCGCACCATTGTATGTATAACCTCCGTTCCAACAACCGTACCCGGGTCCCCTCGTTATCTGACCGAAAAATTCGAGAACGCCTGCGCTCTGACAAATCAGTTAGGCCATGCTGATCTGTTCATTACCTTTACGTGTAACACTGGATGGGCAGAGATTAAGGTTGCTCAAAATGAACTGAATTAATGAACAAGTGTTTAGGAAAACTTAAAACCTGGACAAACATGGGCTGACTGTTCTTTTTTGGTCAACGAAGTGTTTCATAAAAAGCTAGATGCTTTTCTGAATGTTGTTCTTGGAGAGTCAATCAAAGGCAACAAGTCTTGGAGACGACCAGGTAATTCAACAGAAAATTGTAATGTAGATTTTTATAGGAATCTTCGGCGCAGTTGCATGGTCTGTCTACTCCATAGAGTTTCAGGACCGCGGTCCTCCACATGCTCACATCATTGTGTCCTTGGTGCAACATGTGCGGACGGCTGAGGAAATTGACAAAATTTGTCAAGGATATCTTCCCAAACTTCCGGATAAAGGAAACACGGATCCTGAAGTTTACCGGAAAGCTGAGAGACTAAGGGAGTTGGTGGAAACTTTTATGGTCCATCGGCCATGTGACCAGAATTCAGAGGTTAACATTGTTAATTCTAAAAAAGATTTTTGTTTTAGGCCTACTGCCGCAAAAATTGCCCAACCCACTGGACGAAATGCAGGAAGAATTTTCCTAAGACGTTCTCCAACATTACCCGGATGGACGACCGGAACTATCCTGAACACGACCAGATGACGGCGAACAATGTTTTGTTCGATCCGGAAAGGAAACCCTGGTTGCCGACAACCGCTGGGTCGTTTCAACAAACTTCAAACTTCTCTCTGAGTTTGAGTGTCACATAAATGTTGAAGCTATCTGCGTCCTGCTGATCCTTAAATATATTTTCAAATATATATTTAAAGGATATGACCGAGTTCTTGTTGAGGCCATTACCAACCTCTCAGGAGCCACTGTCACCGCGGATATGACTATCACCGGTCACGTCTTTCATCCTCGTGGACAGAACATTCCGGATGGAGTTATCCGTGCACGTAACTTGGACGCTGAAAAGCGACTTGTGGAAAACAATGTGCCAATTTTCGACAAGAGGGGACAGCCAACACTTGTGTATGATGAGACGCACATTATTGAAGACAAGCGCGTTCTCACACCAAACGAAGCCGCCTACGAGATTGCTGGATACGTCCGAAGCTTCTCAACTCACACTGTGGTACCATTGTTTGTGCATGCACCTCACGAAGAACCTGTGAAAATAATTCCGGGAGAGGAAGAACATCTTCTGGAACAAATAAACATTCAAGGCAAGGTTGCCAGCCGACTAACGTCGTGGTTCGACTTGAACAAGGAACTCATTGCTTCTGGACGAACCAATGAACTATCAGTCTTCACCGAACTTCCCCGTCACTATCTCTACAAGAATGGCAAATGGAGAAAACGAAAGCGTGACCTCAAGTAAGTCAAACCTTATACTAAAAGAACAATGTTTTAATGAACACATTCGTGGCCACGTGAAACAAGATCTGGAAGTCTTCGCCATTCGACTTCTTGCAATGAACGGCAAAGGATACACATCCTTTGACGACATGTTGACGGTAGATGACGTTCCATGCAGAAACTTCGTTGATGCTGCTAAGGTTTTGTTTTTGTTTAAAAATAAAAAACTAAGAAATATTTTCAGAAGCGACGCTTGATGAACGACCAGGAAGAGTGGTCTCGAGCAATGGACGAAGCAGAAGTCAACAGGCTACCAGTTGAACTTCGTCGTCTATTTGCCTCTATTTTGGTGTTTAGCGCCGTCATCAAACCACAGGAATTATGGGACAATCACAAGGTAGGTTTAATGTGTAAAAAAAAGCAAAACAAATGATTTGTCACAAACTATTTATATTATAAATTTAACAATAGTTCTTTTTCAGACCTACATGTTTGAACGGCGAACTGACTGGTCTACCGAAATGAAGGAAGCCCATGCTCTGTTTCACATCGCAAGTATCTTAAGACAACATGGTGCCACATTGGATCAATTCTTTCTACCAGGTAAAACAAGCAAGAGACAAATGATATTCTTTTCAGACATTGACACATCAAAATTACCACCGGTGGAAGAACTAATCGACGAAGCTGCACTTGATACTTCTCCTCCGCAGAGGTCCACTGCGATTAGTACGACAATGCTGCAGGTAAAATTATTTCATTTTGTTTCAAAATAATACGTTATTTTTAGAACATGAATGAAGACCAAAAGAATGCATTTGACGAGATAAGCAGGTCCGTCATGGAAGGAGAAAAACAGAGCTTCTTTGTACACGGCCAAGGTGGAAGCGGAAAAACCTTCTTGTACAAAGCACTTTATCACTACTTCCGTGGAAAAGGGCTTAAGGTATCTTTCCACGAACGCGCACCAATACAGTAGAGTTTAGGTACTTTGTGTCGCTCACACCTGGGTTGCAGCCATGTTGTTGCCATTTGGAGCTACAGCACATAGCACGTTCAAAATTCCCTTAACGGTCGAGGAGGATATGCATTGCAAGATCAAGCTGGAACAGCACGAAGGTTTTGTTTTTGTAAAACAATAAATAAATAACGTGTTTTAGCTGACAATCTTCGAGCTGTGAATGTGATCCTCTGGGATGAAGCGCCAATGACTGACCGACGAATTTATCGTGCTGTTCATGAGTTGCTCTGCGAGCTTCACTGTGACGACCCATCAGCGACTTCTCATCTATTCGCGGGAATTCCATTTGTCTTCGGAGGAGACTTCCGTCAAACTCTTTTAATTGTCGAAGTTATCCGTGGAGCTGGTGTTCTGGACTACACAATGCGAAAGTCTGACATGTGGAAACAACTGAAAGTGTTGGAGCTGCGACGCAACGTCCGTGCTCAGGACGATCCAGAATATGCTCGATGGGTGTTGTCAGTTGGAAACGGAACCGCCAACATTGACACACATGTCAGCGAAACCAACCAAGAAGTTGCTCTTCAACAGTCGCTCCTTATTGACAACGAAAACAAACTCATTGAAAAACTCTTTGGAAGGGCGGATGACCCCAATCGTCGAATCTTGCAACCAGGAGTAGCGGAAAACACAGCAATCCTAACAGTCGACAATCGCACAGCTTTGGAACTAAATGAGAGGGTTTGATGTCATTAAATATAAAGTCGATCCGTGTTTTAGATCAACAATCTTCTTCCTGGAGAAACAAAGGTGTATTTATCGAACGATATCTACGATGAGACTCGAGGATTCTCTGCTCTTGATCCGGAATTTTACAATGTGCTCACCCCGTCAGGAATGGCACCTCACAAGCTTAGCCTCAAGGTTTAAATTATGTAAAAGCTACAATTAATTGTTTTCAGATTGGCTCTATTGTCGTCCTACTGCGCAACATCAACCTCAGACACCACTTAGCAAACGGAACAAGGATTCGTATCACGGAATTAAACGAATACGTAAAACACCAACTTTAGCGGAAAATAATTCAATTTTTTTAGACAATTTCTGGAGTTCCCATCTGTCCAGATGGAGTTGACGATGGTGAAGTAGTGACACTACATCGAATCCGGATGTCAAACACCGGCAAACCAAGCCGTGACTTGGCCTTCTCTCGCTGGCAGTAAGTTTATGCTATTAAATCTACCTGCACCAGTGATTAAACCTCAAAAAAAGACAAACACAAGTTTCCCGATTATAGGTTCCCGATTCGTCTTGCGTTTGCGATGACTATCAACAAATCACAAGGCCAGACGTTGCGGAAAGTTGGAAAGTTGGAGACTCCTGTTTTTGCTCACGGACAGCTGTACGTGGCCCTAAGTCGGGTTCGATCAGCCGATGACATCTGCATATTCAACGCGTGTACAACAAGCTGGAAAACTTCAAATGTCGTGCACAGGGATGCATTACTTGGAACATGAGCAAAAGATGAATTCCGTTTTTTGAATTCTCCAAATTCATTTTCGTTAGGTTATCACTTTTAAAACTTTTTCAAGTAGTAGTTTATTTCGCAAAAGCGGAATTTATGTTAACCATATCAAAGTTGTGTTTCAATTACACTAAGTCGATGTTCAATTTATTTTGTGTGTGTTAGTCCTCCACAACTCTCTTGTTTAGCAATGTCTTCACGTATCGTATCTACATTGTATTCAAAGTGTATCTTTTTGTTTATATTACATGTATTAATGTTTACAAAAAATAAAGTATTACTACAAATCTAAACGTTTTTATCATGTCTAGCAAAATGATGTTTTATGTCTAATGAAATAAATGACTGAAATAATTTCACCTAAGCAGCCTCTGCCTGAAAACAAGCAGGAAAATGTTTTGATAACGGGAGTATTTTTCATCCAGAAGAACTTTGGTATGGGTAAACTAATCACCGATCCCTAACACAGATAGGCGCGCACGGCGAGCGCTCCTCCACCACTTCCTTGTTTTTAGCCTGCCTAACAAAACAAAAAGAAACATTCTCTCCTAAAGAGAGTTGGACTACCTGAAAACATAACGGAAAAAAAACGAGAACATTTTCTACATCGAAGAATTTTTGACAACTGGAGTTGTTACATCTATAGTCATGTCCAACGAACAATTCGCCCTTCTGATAATACAGGAAGCGGGAAAAGCATGGCAGACGCCGGATTTTGGCTGTTTCTCTGCGCACTCCTTTTTCCGCGTGCTCTCTCGCCGGCGCCCTTTTGATCTACCGCTATTCTGTGCGGGACCATGTATTTATATACCACCTAAACTGACCGTTCAACCGAAAACTTCAACCGCCTGAGACATTTTCACCCAGGAGCATTTTGATCTTCTTGACTTTTTAGTACAAGTAAAACGTTCAACCGCCCGTCACACATCTAGGCGAGCACGGCGAGCGAAGCGAGCCGTGCTCGCCTATCTGCTTTATAGCTATAACCGAGTAGTGTACTTGCCGCGCTTTATGACACCGTTTGCCTCAATTTTGGGTCAAATGATAGATCACTGAATTCTAAGACTTTTGATTATAAAACCATATGCTGAAAATCAAGTATTGATTTTCTGTGAAATTTCGAAACATTTTCCCGTGAAAGTTTGACATATCCTAACTACCTTCAAAACTTCCCGAAAATTCCGAAATAAATCAAGTGAGTTTGTGTATAGTAAATGTCTCAAATACCACAAGATGAAACTCGCTGGCTCTCTGGGCGAATTTCTAGAATGGCCGAAAAAACAGGCCTAAAAAGCTAGGGAGCATTTTTTCTCGAAAACTAATGCAAAAATTGATTACGAAACATTTTTTATTAAAAAGTATTCATTAATATCTCGCGCCGTTTTTACGAATTTCGCAATATTTCTTCACGCGCGCTTTGATAATCAATATTATCGATTTTTGCAATTTTCGCAACCAGTGAAGATTTTAAGCTGAATTCGAGTCTTGGGTTACTGTAAGGTGAACGCAGCACAAATAAAATACAAAGAAACCAAATGGTTCAAAAAACAATTTTTTGACAATTTTTGAATGATTTGTTTTGACAACCATACTTCGGAAAAAAATTCTATAATTTTTCATTGGGGTATTCAGGCTTTGATTTCGTATTGCAAAGTACGCAAACTAAATAGTCTATTTAAAATACACCAAAGCTAGAGGTAACTCCCTTCTCTAAAACACATTCAGTATCTCAAACGTGATTTTTCGAAATATCTCTTTAGAGAATGGGCGAGTCGGGAACGTTACACATGTCAAAGGCGTGCCTTAAGGTGGCAAAACTACACTTTGAAACACAAAAAATCAGAACCCACCAAAAGAAAATAAAACAAGAAAAACGATTTTTACTAATGTGTCTGGCGTCTCCTACTTTTGCACACTCTCTCGCATGTCTCTTTTTCTTTTCCCTCTCCGACTTTTCCATACTCTCTCGTCTAAGTGTGATATTGCTTCATGGTACTAAAATCGCATTATCATAAGACTGTGAAGTCGTCTACACACGCAGCTCGTATTAGTTGCTTTCCTAAGGACATTGACTATATGGAGCTTCCCCACCCTTGGGTGACTGTGACCCCAGGGGGAACTGGAACCACCAAACTTTCTCACCCAGGGGGGACTGGGACCACCTGAACTTTCTCACCCAGGGGGGACTGGGACCACCTGAACTTTCTCACACAGGGGGGACTGGGACCGCCCAAACTTTCTCACCGAGGGGGGACTGGGACCACCTGAACTTTCTCACCCAGGGGGGACTGGGACCACCTGAACTTTCTCACCCAGGGGGGACTGGGACCACCTGAACTTTCTCATACAGGGGGGACTGGGACCGCCCAAACTTTCTCACCGAGGGGGGACTGGGACCACCTGAACTTTCTAACCCAGGGGGGACTGGAACCACCCAAACTTTCTCACCCAGGGGGACTGAGACCACCTGAACTTTCTCACCCAGGGGGGACTGCGACCGCCCAAACTTTCTCACCCAGGGGGGACTGGGACCACCCAAACTTTCTCACCCAGGGGGACTGAGACCACCTGAACTTTCTCACCCAGGGGGACTGAGACCACCTGAACTTTCTCACCCAGGGGGGACTGGGACCACCTGAACTTTCTCACCCAGGGGGACTGGGACCACCTGAACTTTCTCACACAGGGGGGACTGGGACCGCCCAAACTTTCTCACCGAGGGGGGACTGGGACCACCTGAACTTTCTAACCCAGGGGGGACTGGAACCACCCAAACTTTCTCACCCAGGGGGACTGAGACCACCTGAACTTTCTCACACAGGGGGGACTGGGACCGCCCAAACTTTCTCACCGAGGGGGGACTGGGACCACCTGAACTTTCTAACCCAGGGGGGACTGGAATCACCCAAACTTTCTCACCCAGGGGGACTGAGACCACCTGAACTTTCTCACCCAGGGGGACTGAGACCACCTGAACTTTCTCACACAGGGGGGACTGGGACCGCCCAAACTTTCTCACCGAGGGGGGACTGGGACCACCTGAACTTTCTAACCCAGGGGGGACTGGAATCACCCAAACTTTCTCACCCAGGGGGACTGGAACCACCCAAACTTTCTCACCCAGGGGGACTGAGACCACCTGAACTTTCTCACCCAGGGGGACTGAGACCACCTGAACTTTCTCACCCAGGGGGGACTGGGACCACCTGAACTTTCTCACCCAGGGGGGACTGGGACCACCTGAACTTTCTCACCCAGGGGGGACTGGGACCACCTGAACTTTCTCACCCAGGGGGGACTGGGACCACCTGAACTTTCTCACCCAGGGGGGACTGGGACCACCTGAACTTTCTAACCCAGGGGGACTGGAACCACCCAAACTTTCTCACCCAGGGGGACTGAGACCACCCAAACTTTCTCACCCAGGGGGACTGAGATCACCTGAACTTTCTCACCCAGGGGGGACTGGGACCACCTGAACTTTCTCACCCAGGGGGGACTGGGACCACCTGAACTTTCTCACCCAGGAGGGACTGGGACCACCTAAACTTCATCTAGGCGAGCACGGCGAGCGAAGCGAGCCGTGCTCGCCTAGTCAGAGAAAGATAGAGACAGAGAGAGAGAGAGAAAGAGAGAGAGAGAAATAAAGAAATAGAGACAATCTGGTTGTTTAGCTTTCTGCTCACAGCCTCACATCCTCACTGTTTCACATCTTCACGTCTTTATTTTTTCACACCTCACATGCTCACATCTAACCATTCTCATATCCTCACGTTCTTTCATCCTCACCTCACACGCTCACATAATTTTATCCTCACACGCTCACATTCCCATTTTCTCACAACTTGAAACCTTATGTTCTCACTTCCACATTTTCTCACACCCTTAAATCCTTACTTCCAACCATCCTCATATATTCACGTTCACACGTCTTCATTTCCTTACGTCCTCACATCTTCACATTTTCACATCCTCACATCCCACTTCTCACTACTTCACAATCTTATATTCTCAATTCCTCACCTTATCGCATCCTTACATCCTCACATCCAACCATCCTCATATCTTCACGTTCACACGTCTTCACGTCCTCACCCCCTCACATACTCACATCCACAAATTCTCACGTTCTCACATCAACACAATCACTACTTCATTTACAAGTCAAGGTCTAAACGCTTGCTGTGAATTAGCATGAGATGAGGTCGAAGCAGCCGCCGAGAACGCCGGGGCCACAGGTCGATCCCTCTCGAACAGTTTTCTAACCGACCACCACGTGACTATCGCTTTCATCAGAGGACAGATGCTAGGTAGGTTATCGACTACCTTAAAAAACGTTGTAATTTCAAATCCCAGGTTTACAAACGAAATTGTTCCAATCCATTGCACGAGCAAA
>JAJQXH010000059.1:805000-810000 GCA_022343465.1 Oscheius sp. G VE-2021
AATTCATAATAGAATGGTGTTATTACTTTAATTAAGTATATAATGTAAAATGTATAAGGGAGCTGAAAATATTTTTTTGTAGAATAAAATAATAATTAAAATTACCAGAGATAGGTTTAGAAAATGAAGAAATAGTTGAATTAAGAGAGTTAGTTCAGTGAAACCGACTTCAGTGTCGAGGAAGGTTCTTCCACCGATTTTAATTTTAATTCTGAAATTGTAATTTAATTATTTGAATTAGTTTAAATTATAAAATAAGAAGAAAAACTAACTTTTCGTCAAATGGCATTTAGGGCGTGAGTCGGTGGTGTCAGTTGGCGGGGTTGTTTGATTATGTCGATCGATGACCTTTGAGCAGAGTGAGATTATTGGGAAACTATGTGGCTATGAGTGAGGGAGGCAGGGACGCAGAGTCGAAAACACAGGCGAGAGAGAGAGAGAGAGAGAGAGAGAGAAAGAGAGAGAAAGAGAGAGAGAGAAGCAGGGATGTAGAGAGACAGAGAGGAAGAGATGGAGAGAAAGAGAGAGATAGAGAAAGAGAGAGAGACAGAGAGGAAGAGATGGAGAGAAAGAGAGAGAGAGAGAGAGAGAGAGAGAGAGAGAGAGATAGAAGAGGCATTGAGGAAGAAATTCAGAAAGGAAAAGTGTGGGTGAATGTGTGAATGTGTGTATGTGTGAGTGGGTGAGCGTGTGTGTGAGTGTGCGTGTGTATGTGTGTCTGTGTGTTTGTGTGTGAGTTTGACTCTGTGACTGCGTGTGAGTGTGTGAATGTGTGAGTGTGTGTATGTGTAAGTTATGTGTGTGCTTCCATGTGTGAATGTGTAGTATATGTGTGTATGTAAGAAAATGTGTGTGTGCGCGTGAGTGAGTGTGTGAGTTAGTGCGCATTTGTGTTTCTGTGTGTCTGGATGTGTTTTTTGTGTCTACACGTGTGTTCGTGTGGTAGTATAATCTCACGAACGTGTGGGCGTGTTCACGTGTACATTTTAATGGTTTTTGAACTTGTGAAATTTCTTTTTTCTAGCATTCTAAAGTCACGGGCCCTTTTACAAAACCAACAACGAGGGTTCGAATCCACCCATGGGCAAAACTCTTTTGTTTAGTTATATATGTTTTAGCCTAAAATAATAATGTATTAAAGTGTTTTTATTATTATTAAAATTATTTAAAGTGTGTATAATTCCAGAAAAAAATAATTTCACTTGGGGCGGATCCGGACCCTCGATGTTTTTCTTATACGAATGCCAGCCCTGAGACACCCTTGGTTTACGCAGATGAATAGGCGTTGTTGTGTTTGCGATCAATAAGTCTGCCCCAGCGCAAATCGTGGATTTGCCTCCCGCACAACAAAGATGCATCTTCCGTCTAGATAGTCTAATAATGCCATTCCAACAGAGGTGATTTAAAAAAAATACTAATTATTTTAAAAATTAAAAATAAATTTCAGAATTAAATTATCAGCTTGTGGAATAAAAATCATCAATTTCACTATTGATTTTTCTGAATTTACACATTACACTAAAATTATACTCCACAGCGTAAATATTGCTCTTGTAAGTTTTTTTCAAAACATTTTAAATTATTTTTAATTAATAAAATAATTTAATAAATTCATTTTCAGATTCTTATGTCAATTTTCAATCTGTTTGTTTTACTTTACAATTGGAGAAATCTAACTTTTTGGATTTTTTGTTTTCTTTCCTTTGGAATTCTTATTTTACCTGGATTTTATTCCAACTTTAAAATTATAAAGGTGTTTATTTTATTTATTAACAAACTTTTTATTTCAAATATTTAACTTTCAGAATTTACCAAAACAAGCTTTCATGGAATTTTATCTATTTTTTGTAATTATTCATGGATTATTATTATTGGGCAGTGTCATGTACTTACTTGATAAGTTTATCGCAACCCATCAAATTGAGAACTATGGGATGTATGTTTATCCATTAATTTGTGAGTTTTAGTTTTTTTTTAAAATTTTTAAAATTTAATTTTAATTAAAAACTTAAAAGTTTTTAGATACGTTAGCTATGATCGGTTTTGATTTTATCATTGCCGGCGCAGATGATTTCTTTGCAGCGAAGTCCAGCCAGATGAAAAATGAATGGAGAAGACATTTTTTAATGAATTATGCATAGACATTTAGTTTTGAGATAAATGAGGAGAATGTGTGTGCAAGTGTGTGTGAATCTGTGAATCTGTGAACGAGTGAACGTGTAAACGTGTTAGTGTATGCGTGAGTAAGAGTGTGAGCGTGTGAGCGTGCGCGTGTGAGCGTGTGAGTGTGCAAGTGTGGAACTGAGTGAACGTGTCTATATGTGTGAGCACGTGAATGTGTGTGAGCGTGAAAAATGAAAAAAAAGATCCGGCCAGATGAAAAAAGAATGGAGAAGACATTTTTTAATGAATTATGCGTAGAAATGAAGTTTTGAGATGAATGAGGAGACAGTGTGTGCGTGTGTGTGTGTGTGTGTGTGTGTGTGTTTGTGTGTGTGTGTGTGTGTGAATGAGTGAGTGTGTGAGCGTGTGTAATAGTGTAAGTGTGCGAGTGTGTAACTGAGTGAACGTGTTTGTGTGTAAGCGCGTGAATTTGTGCGTGTGTGACAGTTTGATAGTGTGAGCGTGTGAATGTGTGAGTGTGTGAGCGTATGTAAGAGTGTGAGTGTGCGAGTGTGTAACTGAGTGAACGTATTTGTCTGTAAGCCCGTGAACGTGTAAGTGTGCAAGCGTGTAGTGTGTGACACCGTGCGAGTGTTTGCCTGCATGTGTCAACATGTAAATGTGTGAACGTGTTGACGTGTGATCGTGTTAGTGTGTGAGCTTGTGAGTGTGAGTGTGTGAGTCAGTGTGTGTGTTTGTATTTGAGTGTGTGGACGTGTTACTATGTGTATGAGCATGTGCACGTGTCAGTGTGTGTATGCGTGAGTGTGTGAGTGTGTGTGCGTGTGTGAGACTGTGCTTCCTTTTGCTGACCTACTTTACACCTGTCTTCTTCCCACCTCTGCTCCCCATTCGCGACTCCAAATGCTCGCGCGCCTCAGACTAAGGTTTCTTTAATTTCACTGTTTTCTTAAATCCTTAATTTAGCAATGAAAACCTTAAAATTCTTCTACATATCGCCAACATAGTAATAGTGAGTGATAACTATATCCATATTCTAATCAGTTTAGCTCGTATTTGGCTTGTCTTTTGTTTGTTATATGGCGCCAGCAATTGATGAAAGACGAATCATTCAGTTTTTAACAATAGGAGGTGCTTCCTTTACTAGTCTGGTGTTTTTGATAATGTATGGAAGATTTATTATGGTATGTTGAGAGAGAGAGAGAGAGAGAGAGAGAGAGAGAGAAATAGACAGAGAGAGATACATAGATAAATAGAAAAGGAGAGAAAGAGAGAGATAGCTAGAAAAAGAGAGAAAGAGAGAGAGCGAGAGAGAGAGAAAGAGAGAGAAAGAGAAAGAGAGAGAAAGAAAGAGAGAGAGAGAGAGAGAGAGAGAGAGAGAAAGAAAGAAAGAAAGAGAGAGAGAGGGGAGAGAGAAAGAGAGAGAAAGAGAGAGAGAGATAAAAAAAGAGAAAAAGAGAGAGAGGGAGAGAAAGAGAGAGATAGATAGAAAAAGAGGGAAAGTGAGAGAGCGAGAGAGAGAGAGAGAGAGAGAGAGAGAGAGAGAGAGAGAGAAAGAGAGAAAGAAAGAGAAAAAGAAAGAGAAAGGGAAATAAATACTTTTTTCAGCTCATCCACGACATATCAAGAAATTCGAATTTAAACATTGATAAGTGGCATAAACGTTATGTAAAGTTAGTTGCCGGGGCATCCTTGACGCTAGCCCTTCTTTCCCTTCTCGCTTACACTTTCGCAAGAAAGCCAATCATCAGTTTCAGCTTAACAATGACAGTTTGTAAGTTTTTTCTTTTTTTTTTTACTTTCACAGTAACTTTTTTTAGTCTACGGAGTGTTGACTACAGAAGGACTGTTTCTACGATGGGTGTCTCGACAATTAAGAAGAAGATATATTCACCATTTGGAGAAAATTTATTTGGTTTATCATTAATTAAATTAAATTAGCATAAAAAGGATAAATGAGGGAGGTTATGGTCAAAAATCTTTCGTCGTCCAGAAAAATCAACAAACCGAATTTTGAGAGAATCCTGTGGAAGGGAAATTGCAACCGAAAAGTTTGACTGGCTAGAAAGTGGTGAACGAATAAAATAAGGGGGGGGGGGAGTTGAGGTATTTGAGAAACTGAGGTATACTTGCACAAATGAAATTATTAAGGTTAAATACTTAAGGTTGGTTTAAGGTAGGGGAGTTATTAGGAGAAAGAGGTGCAGGCGACGCTTGGTACTCCCATCTTTCCCAGAACCTTGTCCACCCACTCGAGGGCGCCGTTGAGATGAGCTTCGATCCAACAAGGAGTTGAACTGATCTGAAAATGGCATTTTGATACTTAAAGGAGCCGTAAGGGACCTTATTTCGACTTGTGTTCACCTATGGTGCTCATTACTGTATGCGGCAAGACTATTCTTGTCGCGGCCACCGATCTCGTACGGGTGTGAAACTTGCGGCGCTACCATATCAGACAACTAGAGTTTTCTGCGTCTTCGTCTTTTCAGGCGGGAGCATTGAAATTCGAATATAACGACCAAAAAATCAATGGACTGGGCAAAAAAAAGACATTTCGGACTCAGATTTCTCCAAAACGAAGCATTTTAACGCCAAACTGTTATATATTTTTATAAATAACTTTTCAAGCTCATTAATATAAGATACAGTCCTAAAAGGTTCTTGACAGCCCCTTTTATTTCTTATTAAAAAAAGTTAATGGCATCGTTTTTGATACGTCCATGTCAGAAATGTCGCCCCATGCACTGTGTTTACGTATTCGCCAAAAAATATTTTTGATAGTATTCGTATTCGTATTTTATATAGTATTCGCGCTTTTTGATTTTTTTGGTCGTCATTTTCGAATTTTTAAAGTTTCCCGCCTGAAATGACGTAGA
>JAJQXH010000059.1:817500-852500 GCA_022343465.1 Oscheius sp. G VE-2021
AGCTGAAAGGAGGTCATCGATGCTCTTCTTCTTGTCGAGTTCTTTGTACATTCCGGTGACATATTGGGCCGCTTTTTCCATGTCATTCTGAAGACTTTTTCAGTTAAAGGGGAAGGACCGCGTAAAAACAATTTTTCTAATTTTGTGATAAAAGCCTAGATCTCATTCCCAGGATTCCGAAAAATACCTCTTTTGCCCATTTTGGGTCAAAATGAACGGATTTAGGAGCGCTTGAAATTTGGGGAAATTACAATTTGAATTGCCGCCAACTCTGCGTCTCCCCATTTCCCACACTCTCTCGCCCACTCTAGCCGTGTTTTCGTGCGGCAAACGCGTAAAACGGCAGTGTAAAGGCCCCTTTTGCAGTCAAAAACATATAATAGGGGTATGTTTCAGAATCGTGGCAATGATATCTATTTAATAAAACAATTGTTAACAGATTTTGAAAAATCAATTTTACGAGGTCCTTCCCCTTTAAACTACAGAAGTTAACGTACGGCGAGGTGATGTTGGAGAACTTCTGGTTTGATCTTGTCCACGAGCTCCTTGATTGCTGGAGGGGATTTTCCGAATGAGAACAGGGGCATCTCCTTGGAGCCTAGAATGAGAATATTTAATGGGATCAGACTTTTAACAGGGATAAGAAAGAAAGACAGAAAGAGAGAGAGAGTTCATGAATTCGTGAATTTGTGAGTGAGTGAGTGCGTGAGTGAGTGAGTGAGTGAGTGAGTGTATGTGTGTGAGTGTGTGTGTGTGAATGTGTGAATGTGTAAGTGTATGAATGTGTGTGTGTGTTTATGTGTGAATGTGTGAGTGTGTGTGTGAATGTGTGTGTGTTTGTGTGAGAGTGTGAATGTGTGAGTGTGAAAGAGAGAGATGACTAGAGAGATGAGTTTATGTAGAGATGAAACGTGTGTTTGAATGTGTGTGTGATTTTATGAGTGTGTAAATTTGTGTGTGAGTGCATGAAAGTGTGAGTGTGTGTGTGTGTGAGTGTGTGAGTGTAGGAATGTGTGAGTGTATGTGAGTGTTTTTGTGTGAGATAGTGAATGTGTGAGTGTGAGTTAGTGAGTTCCTGAGTGTGTGAATGTGTGAGTGTCTGAATATGTGAATGCGTGGGTGTTTGTGTGTGTGAATGTGTGTGTATGAATGTGTGTGTATGTGTGTGTGCAAGTGTGTGTATGTGTGTGAGTGAGTTGGTGAGTGAGTTCATGAATTCCTGAGTTCGTTAGTGAGTGAGTGAGTGAGTGAATGAGTGAATGACTAACGAGGTTAAATGCAAATAGAGGGTATCTCTTATGCTCCGCAATAACTATTGATTGACCCAGATTGCAATTACTAAACACAACCCTCCGCCACCAAGACCCCCTTAAAAATGCGCCTAATACTAAGGTAATTTTTCTTTAAAATGATTTAAAAAATCATTTTTAGTAACAACAAAATTTCCTTTTTGCTAAATATCTTCATTACATTGATAGTAAGTAACAAATTTAATTCTACAATAAAAATTTTCAGTGTTTCATCCTCCTAATCTTCATTTTTCTGGTTGCAATCAATATATCTGATCCAACTAAAGAGTCCGAATCGGTGGTTATAGCCCTTGGTCCAGTTATTCTGACCTTTGCCTATTTTATAGTTCACTTAAGATATATAAGTGTAAGGTATAAACTAAATATTGAAATTCTGATTTTTAGGTTCTCCACGACCCACCAAGCCATGACAAACTGAAACAGGATATTCAACACAGACAACACACACAAATTGCATGTTTTTCTGCATTGCTTCTGTTTCTTTTCACTCTCGGGTCTTCCAAGTACGGTAAAAAACAAGAAGTTACTGGTTTTGCTTTCATGGTTGCAATCTGTGAGTTTAAATATGAAAAATTCAAATTTTGTTGTTTTTAGGTTTCGCTGTTTTGGGTGTGGAGGGATTGATTTTACGACTGATACCTTCGTTATTGCAGAAGAGGGTGAATCGAGAAGAGAAAGAAATTAGGTTGAATTATGGATGAGTAAACATTGTAACGCTATTTTGAAACGAAAGAGAGAGAGAGAGAGAGAGAGAGAGAGAAAGAGAAAAAGAGAACGAGAGTGTGAGTGAGAGAGAGAATGAGGGAAAAAGAGAGAGAGAGACAGAGAGCAAGAGGGGGAGAGGGTGGCAGAGATAGAAAGAGAGAGAGAGAGAAAGAGAGAGAGAGCGCGCGAGAGAGAGAAAGGGAAAAAGAGAACGAGAGTGTAAGTGAGAGAGAGAATGAGGGAAAAAGAGAGAGAGAGAGACAGAGAGCAAGAGGGGGAGAGGGTGGCAGAGATAGAAAGAGAGAGAGAGAGAGAGGGAGGGAGACAGAGAAAGAGAGAAAGAGAGATAGAGAGAGAGAGAGACAGAGAGAGAGAACGGTTACTCAACGAACAACAGGTTACAATGACAAATATAAAGCCAGCAGGTGGCTTTAATCCTTACTGAGCTCCTAATTGTAGGCGGCTCTTCTGATTATGAGCTGGGTTATGGTAACAGTTATTTAGGATTTTACTTGTATTGTGGAAAGGAGTAAAATTGTAAACTAGGTCTTTTTAGAGTTAGGTTCACACTTTTGGAAAGTTGAAAATATTATTTATCTGTCTGCCTGTCTCACTCTCTCTCTCTCTCTCTCTCTATCTTTCTCTCCCTCTCTCTCTAAAGAATACAAACGCTAAACCAAAATAAAAATCAGTCTCGAAGTACATTCAAAATGAACCAAATCATCAACGTGGGCGTCCTACTGTAGGCGGAAGCTTCTCTATATGAAAAGTGTCATAATGGCAAAAACTTCAAGAAAAAGGAGTATGAATAATAAAGCGATGATAAGACTCTATTTGTGCTTCGCTGTTTTTGCTAAATGCATGTTTCAAAATTGCTTACCACGAACAAACGTAGGAAATATCAAATTAGGATTGTTTTATACTTTTTAAAGGGCCAATCTGGCACCTTTTTCACATTTCCACTTTTTTGGCTCAAAAGGTTCACCGTCTGCGTTGAAAACAATAACCGTTACTTTATTTTCAACCAAAATGGCCAGATTTTGAGAAAAGTGCTTCCAAACAGGCATTTTTTGGCCAAAAGTGTCGACAAACGCCGGCAAGCAATGGAAAATGAAGACCAAAATTTAGAATAACGTGAGAAATGAAAAGGTGCCGGTCTACACCTTTAAACAGCCTACAGCCTTTTGGGCGAGCGGAAAGAAAGTCAGAGGCTGACAGAGAAAACCCTGGAATTTAAAAGTGAGGAGCTACAGTAACCTCCCCTAAGGCGGTAGCTAACGATCAACAGGTTAACCTAATCACCTGAAATCGAGCCAACAGGTGGCACTTATCCCTTTGTAATTGGAGCGCATATAAGCTTAGCTTCTAATTGCGGCTGACGTTTGATTGTGATTTGGTATACGGTAGTGATCCTTCATAACATATTTGAATTCTGGGAAATTAAGAAAATGTCTTCTTAGACTATAAACAGCAGAAAACCAAAGATCTGTCTATTTAATGATGCTCTGCGTCTCTAACGAAGGGAGATCTACCGTATTTATTTCTAACTTTCTGAAAATAAATCTCACACTGTCGGGATCGAACCCTGGTCACTTGTTACCGAGGGTTTTCTGACAGTCTGATATTTTCCTCTGCGTCTCTAACCTCCAATGTTCCTATCGATTCTTGTTATGTCTATTCCTCTGCGTCTCTAACCACCAGTGAGTTTCTTTTTCTCTAACTACTTCAGATTCTTCTGCGTCTCTAACTTAGGAAAAGCTTTATCTGCGTCTCTAACCATATTGAGACTTTTTTACCTGCTTCTCTAACAAATCTCTATCGCTCTGTGCGTCTCTAACCCTCGATTTCTTTTTCCTATTTTCTCACCTCTGCGTCTCTAACCAACCTTTTCGTCCTCCTTTCCGCACTGAACAAGTTAGCATTTCCTCTGCGTCTCTAATCGTCGTGTCTCTATCATTTCTACTTTAATGTCACCAGGATTGTTTCTGTTTCTCTAACTACTTCAAATCTGTCTGCGTCTCTAACTTAGGGAAAGCGGTCTCTGCGTCTCTAACCTATCTGAATCATTCTCTGCGTCTCTAACCACTGGTTCCATCCTCTGCGTCTCTAACCACTGGTTCCATCCTCTGCGTCTCTAACCACTGGTTCCATCCTCTGCGTCTCTAACCTTTTGAATATTTCTCTATTCTCTACCCATTTAAATAGTCATCTGCGTCTCTAACTAACTGAGAGTCAGTCGTATTTCTCTAACTATCTATGATAAAGTGCCTTGGTCGGGATCGAACCCTGGTCGCGTGTCTGGGAGTTTTGTCTGGGTGGTCCGGGTTAACCGGCGGGGAAGGACCCACCCGTTAGATGCTAATCTCCTAATTGCTGCTACCGTTTTATTATGATCTGGTATACGGTAGCAGTCCTTTAAGAATCATTTGAATTCTGGAAAGTTCGAAAATTGATTACTACCATTATTCAAGTCAGAAAACACGAGCTCAGGCCGAATTTAATGGACGTTAACTCATTTTTCAATGTTAATTAGCTAATTTTATAGAACAATTATGCAAATTGAGCATTTTTGCATATTTTATCGATTTGTTTTGAAAAAAAGAGCAAGAAAAAGTGAAAAATTAGAGCAAAAGAGGTGAAAAATAGTAGAAAACTGTGAGAAGCGGCGATAAAAGGGGAGACAATACTACGGCTGTTATCGATTGACCTTGCTAATGATTAATCTCACCGTCTGCGCGTACTCCACTCATTTGAGACAACCTCATCCATTATGCGCATCAGATTAAGGTAATTATCCTTAATTTTGTGTAAAAATTGAATTTAGTAATGAAAAAATCACCTTTCTTTTGTATTTGGTAACTGGATTTGTGGTAAGTGAGGGATTTTTCAGGTGTAAAATGGTTTTAGGCTGTTTTTATCCAGTCGCTTGGTTTTCTCACCGCAATGTTATCCGTGATTTTTCTAAACCATGGCAATGGCTTGGAACAGCTTTTTCCCCTTTTGCTGTGCATTTTGGAATGTTTATTATTTACTTAGATTTTATAAAGGTGAGGGAAGAGAAAGAGAGAAAGAGAGAGATAGAGATAGAGAGACAGAGATAGATAGATAGATAGATAGAGAGAGAGAGAGAGAGAGAGAGAGAGAGAGAGAGAGAGAGAGGAAAACACATTTTTAGGTTATCCACGATCCACCGAGCGATAAGAAACTGCAAATGACAAATAAACACAAGTTATTCACAAGGATTTCCATGGCCATTTCAGTGATGAGTGGTGGTTTCGCTGTTTACGTTTGGATGTACCCAAAAGAAAAAAGTCCGAGGGACGCTTTCGGCTTTTTCATTTTTTCTTTCTGTAAGTTCTTTAGATTCTTTTGAATTTGGTTTTTAAGGTAGCGCCGTTGTTGCGACTGACGGATTTTTTCTACTGTGGCTGTCTTTTTATTTAAGAAAAAGAGAGGCTCGACTAATTGAAGAAGTCAATTTGAGTTATCGTTGAATAAAAGTTATGATGAGCTGTTTGTCTCTCTCTCTCTCTGTCTCTCTCTCTCTCTCTCTCTTCTCTCTTCTCTCTTTCTCTTTCTCTCTTTCTCTTTCTTTCTTTCTCTTTCTTTCTTTCTCTTTCTCTCTTCCTCCCTCTCTCCCTCCCTCCCTCTCTCTCTCTCTTCTCTCTCTCACTCTCTCCCTTCTCTCTCTCTCTTCTCTCTCTCTCTTTCTCTCTCTCTCCCTCCCTCCCTCTCTTTCTCTTTCTCTCTTCCTCTCTCCCTCCCTCTCTCTCTCTCTCTCTCTCTCTCTCTCTCTCTCTCTCTCTCCCTCCCTCTCTCTCTCTCTCTCTCTCTCTCTCTCTCTCTCTTCTCTCTTTCTCTTTCTCTCTTTCTCTTTCTTTCTTTCTCTTTCTCTCTTCCTCCCTCTCTCCCTCCCTCCCTCCCTCTCTCTCTCTCTCTCTCTTTCTCTCTCTCTCTCTCCCTCCCTCCCTCTCTTTCTCTCTCTCTCTCTCTCTCTCTCTCTCTTTCTCTCTTTTTCAATCCATCATGATAGCGAAGACAATGATATAAGAAATCCGATAGCTAAAGCATCTTATATCCATGTTTTCGTCAGCCGTCACTCGCGCGAACTTCTCTGTGAACAAGTGTGTGAATGTGTGCGCGTGTGTGCCCGTGATCATGTGAACCTGTCGTGTCTGTTTAGATGTTTATTTATGAGCAGTGCTCATAATTGCGTATAATATCGATTGACCTATATGTATATCACCCTGCTCCTTCGATTGCGTCTCCCTCTCCAAATGCTGGGCAGACTAATTTCCCATTTTGACGTCAAAAATGAGGACCCAATTTCAAACCAGCAAATCATAACTTACCTTCATTACCTCAACATCTCTTCAGTAAGTTCTTCCTGTTCCAACAATTCCAAATCAAATTTTAGTTTTCTTTTTTCTCCTTGGTAGTCTACATTGCAAGTTACAATGAAAGCTGGGAAAAAACAGAAAACTGGCTGACTTTTGGAATTCCATCAATTGTGGCACTTATGTCTTTTATTGAGAACTACGGATTGATATCGGTTTAAAAAAATATAATGGTTTTAAATTGTGATTTCAGCAAATTCAGGAAGAATCAAGTTGGAGACAATGGGAAAATGAAAATTTTCAAAGAGAAATGGCAATTGCTTGCGCGATTCTTACGCTAGTCTTTGGATTGATTACATATTGCGTTGGGATCAAAAAAACGTACTTTTTCGAATTTTTATTGGTAACGATGGGTGAGTTTTATTTTTTAATGAACTTGGCTTGACTGTTTTGACTTTTGTTGGGAGTACTATCCTTAGGATGCCTGATTACTTGGATGAGAGAGAAATTGAAATGAAGAAACGAGAAAGAATTGTGAAACAGAAGAAGAAGCAACAAAACAACGGTTTATGGGAATTAGGTAACTTTCTAACTACCTCACATGTACACTCACACACGCTCACTCACACGTACACATACACAAACTCTCGCCCACCACACTTACACGCTCACACGCGCACGCAAAAACAAACAAAGCAACAAAGCAACATACACACGCACGCACACACTTACATTAACACATCCCCACGCACACGTACACAAACGCGTGCAAACACACAGACACAGACACACACAGACACGCGGGCCTGCACGCACGCACACACACACAGACTCACTATCATCACTTTTACACACCCAGAAATCTTTTGAACGCGCGCGTGTGATTGTGTGAAAATGAACTGAAAATTTCCTATTTTAGGTCACTTTGTTATCTTTCGTTTTTTCGATGTCATCTTTCGTTTTTTCGAAGACGTTCTCAACTATATTGAAAAAGGTTGGTTGTGAAATTAGGCTTTAATAAGCCTAAAATGAACAAAATTGCAATCTGGCGCGCTTTCTTCGCAGGGCCAATCTCTTTAAAATCTCTGTAAGGCCCCACTTTTCCAAATACGCCCTTGAACATGTACACACATTCACACAATCACACGCGCCACAATAGAAACAACCCCACAAACTACCATACACACGCACACACATACACATCCCCACACACATACGCACACAAATTCATAAATACATTCACTGACTCTCTCACACGCACAAATATACTCACAAACACACAGAAATCTTTTGACCAAATTCCTATTTCAGGTAACTTCGATGCCATCTTTCGTTTTTTTGGAGATGTTCTCAACTTTATAGAAAAAGGTGTGAAAATAGGCTTAAGTGAGCCTAAAATTAATAAAATTGCAATCTGGCGCGCTTTCTTCGCAGGACCCACCTTTAAAAAGTTAAAAGTAGCTTTTAAACTGTTAAAATTGACTTAAAATTGTCGAGTTTAACCTTTTTCTATTGATAATTTCGGGGTTTAGAGCTAAACTTTGCAATCTGGCGCGGTTTTAATAAGAAATCTTTGCAATGTGGCGCGCTTTTAATAAGACAACTTTGCAATCTGGCGAGCTTTTAATATGAAAACTTCGCTGCAGGACCCAAAATTTGTACAACTTTAACTATTGATTACCATCCCATGATCATTCTATTGTTTTTTCAGGTCTGAATTATATCCTTCTGCAAATATGGGAAACTCCAATTCCTACCCCAACAATCTTACGTATTCTTCAATTCATCAACTTTTTCGCGGTGGGATAAATAAATTTTAATTTTTAAATTATTCAGTTTTTATTCTTTATTTGGATCCAATATAATGCAACCTACGATGATGATTGGAAAAAGCCATTAAGCTGGCTGAGCCCTATTCCACCGCTTTTGGGATTTATTTCCTTTATCTTAAATGGCATATACATTTCGGTGATTAATCTTTGTGAAGTTTAAATTTTGTCTTCAGTTTATTGAGAAACCGGAAAATGAGGAAAAAAGGCAAACGAAAGAACAACAACATTATTTGACTATGGGTTGTGCCATTTTTATGTTGATTTTCGGGGTTACATTTATTATTGGGAAAAAAGATCACTTAATCGTTGCGACAAGTAAGTTAACTGATCATTTTTCTACGTATTTGTGTGTTTTAGGTTTTGCTGTTTTGACTTCTGTTGGCATTTGCCTTCCATGGATTAGTTTATACTTGACAAAAAGAGAAAATGAGAGAAAACGTATGGAAATGGAATACAATATCTTGATGTATCAATGAAGACTTCATTTTAAACTAGTTGGAGAGAGAGAGAGAGAGAGAGAGAGAGAAGGGAGAGAGTGAGAGAGAGAAGAGAAAGAGAGAGAGAGAGAGAGAGAGAGAAGGGAGAGAGAAGAGAGAGAGAAGAGAGAGAGAGAAGAGAGAGAGAGAGAAGAGAGAAGGGAGAGAGTGAGAGAGAGAAGAGAAAGAGAGAGAGAGAGAGAGAGAGAGAGAGAGAGAAAGAGAAACACAGAAAAAGAGACACAAAAAGAAGTGGCGTGTTTGTGGGTATAAGTTTGTGTGTGTGTGTGAGAGAGTGAGTGTGTGTGTGTGTGAGTGTGTGTGTACGTGCACACGTGTTTGTGTGAGCAAGGCGCGCCTGATTCAGTGTTACACCCCTTCAGTGCATTAAACTCCCCGCACAATCGCTATCATCCCTTGCGCATATGCCCTTCGAAGAGAGGTTCGTTTAAAAAACTTAAAACTTTAATAGTTTTTCCTTTTTCCAGAATCCAAATTTCAATTTTTGGAAATACCATTATAGACCGAAAGATCGCTTTCACCGAACTAACACGCTACATTAAAGTTTTACTTCACATCTCAAATTTCACTTTTGTAAGTTTATTTATACATTTAAAAATCAATTTGTTTAGCTTTTTGTAACTCTTTTTATTCTTTATCAATTATACCTTACTGTTTTCTCAGTCGGATTTTGGATCTTTCTTTTCATCGTGTTTGGAATAGTTATTTTTCCTGTATTCTACTTAAACTTCAAAACCATTAAGGTGATTTTAATTTTTATAATTTTTAATTTAAGTTATAAATTTTAATATTTAGAGTTTTCCAAAAACTTATTTTCTGAAATATCAATTAATTTACACTTGTATCCATGAAATGGTATTCATTTGCGTATTATATGAAAACCCCAGTAGATAAAAAGATAAAGTCAGAATTTGAGCTTAGCCATCTGATTTTTGCAATTTTGTGTGAGTAGTTTTTAAATTTAAATTATTTTGGTTTTAGATATGGGGTCAATGACCGGTTTTGATTTGATTGTGGTACGGACGGAAGATTATTTTGGAAAGAAGAGTGGGGCGATGGTACGCGCTGCAGCTAGACAGTTTTTAATGAATTATGCATAATTTAGTTTGTTCAGAGAGAGATAGAAAGAGAGAGAGAGTAAGAGAAAGAGAGAAAGAGAGAAAGAGAGAAAGAGAGCAAGAGTTCAATAGATAAAAATGAAATGAAAAGAGAGAGAGGGAGATAGAGAAATAAAGAGACTAAAAAAGTAAAAGAGAAAGGGAGACATTCAATTTCGTTTATTGCAACCGAACTGCAGCATTAGCAACGGATCACTATCCAAGAATCACTTTGTGTATCTCTGGGAAAGAATTGTAACCGCCATCACAGATTCTGAAGGTCTTTACTTCTTCCACGTCGGAAAGTTGCGGATAACTCATGACGAACTTCTCGTTAGCGAATATCTACAAAACCATTTAAATACCGCAAAAGAGGGCAAGACCAAAATATAGGGTAAACCTAATTTACAAAACTTGCCTCGTAAGTTTTCTTTTCAATCTTAATTTCGAATGTGAATTCTTGACCTTTGAGCATGCCATGCTGAGCGTGCTTTCCGGAACGGTCATCGCACAATTCCAAGTTACCCCATGTCTTCTTGAAACACGTTCGTCCATAGTATGACTTAAAATTATAAACATTGTTCCAAAAAAATAAGAAAAAAACTACGTACATATTCAGACAAGCCCACGTATCTAGAAACAGACAAAGCAACATCTCCATTACCATCCGCACCCGTCATCAGATTGATGGCGAATGCTCCAGCGTCCTTTCCCATTTTTCCAGATATTTTTAAACTTTTACCTGCTTTGAATTGCAATCGATCATTTATTGTCTGAAAATGAGAAAAAAAGTATTTTTGAACTGGCGAGGGTAGCCCATAAAAGATATTATGAAATGCAACAAAATTAACTCAAAAGAGGTTCCTGTTCCTGACGGTTCCATTAAACAACTCACCGGTACTTTGCATGTCTTACAGTAAAATTCATTGCCAGACGAACAATCAGCTATGCTCTTCAATGAATTCTGAAATTAGGAGCTCATTTATTCACCATACTGTGTTTCAAAACAATTGAGTATAGATATTTTCTTTCGTGACCCATAAGAACTCAAGCGTGAGATAGATCCAACACAAAGAAATGTGTTTGGCGCACCCAACATTATCAAAACTTTTATCAAAGCCGAATGTCTTTGATGATAGTTGTGCCGAAAACAAGCTACGTTCTATGCTACTCATACTAAGCCGCCGCACTCTAATATAAAAAATACCTGGCGAATTACAACTGGGTCGTACTAGACAGGTGCAGCTGTGCTAGGCTTCTTGGTAGTTGTTGTAACAGGTACTGTAGATGGCACTGTTGTTGTCTCAGCTGCAGAATTCACCGGTGCTTCCGTGGTGCCAGTGAATGTGGTTGTTCCTGCCGCAGCTGTTGTATTGGCCAAAGATGACAATTTCAAAGAAGGCTCCGCTTCAGGATTCACCGTAAATTCAGTAGTAGTGACAATAGTGGTTACGTTGTTGTGGATCTCTTCTTCACGAGCCAAAAATGTACGAGGGGCGTGGAGATTTGGGCTAACATCAGCAGGAGCGTTTGTATTGGAAGGAACAGTAAGATTATCGTTCTCGGCAGGATGCGGGAGATCTAAAATCGGCATTTTTGCTGTAAGAATCATAAAACTTACAACCAATTACTGTTCTGGATTGATCGATGTGGATGTTCACATACTAAAGAAAAAATTTACAAGAAGAGAGGGTTCAAAACTGACGACGACATTTGAAGGGCCAATCAGTTCCTTCGCCCAGAGAGGGTGGAAGAGCAGCAGAAGAATGAAGAGCATCCCAGCGAGACTGGGGCGGTGAGCTGTGAAATCTAGGGATTGGGGTCCTATTAAAGGCAGATTTTGTTTTTCGAATGAAGCGGGGATGAATATGTATGCAAAGTTTTGTCTGGGCAGGCGGATTGCATGGTCTGATCTTTTGAAAGTGTGTGCACTTTGCAAAATCGCTTGGCTGCAAAGATGGACAGACAGACAGACAGACAGAGAAAGAGAGAATGAGAAAACGAGAGAAAGAGACAAACAGAGAAAAAGAAACGAGAGAAATAGAGAAAGAGAGAAAGAGAGAAAGAGAGAAGGAGAGAGAGAAGGAGAGCAAGAGAGAAAGAGAGAAAGAGAGAAAGAGAAAAACGAGAGAAAGAGAGAAAGAGAGAAAGAGAGAAAAAGCGAAAGAGAGAAAGAGAGAAGGAGAGAGAGAAGGAGAGCAAGAGAGAAAGAGAGAAAGAGAGAAAGAGAAAAACGAGAGAAAGAGAGAAAGAGAGAAAGAGCGAAAGAGAGAAAGAGAGAAGGAGATAGAGAAGGAGAGCAAGAGAGAAAGAGAGAAAGAGAGAAAGAGAGACAGCGAGAGAGAGAGAGAGAGAGAGAGAGAGAGAAAGAGAGAGAGAGACAGAGAGACAGAGAGACAGAGAGAAAGAGAGAAAGAGAGAAAGAGAGCAAGAGAGCAAGAGAGAACGAGAGAGAGAGAACGAGAGAGAGAGAGAGAGAACGAGAGAGAGAAAGAGAGAGAGAGAGAGAGAGAGAGAGAGAGAACGAGAGAGAGAGAGAGAGACAGACACAGACATAGACACAGACAGACTTTCTTTCTCTGCAAACCCGGTGTAAAGTTATTTGCATCTTAAAAAAAACATCTTCAAAATTACAAAACCAAAGTCCCAACACAATGATATTGGATTTTGCAAGTTTTTACCAATTTGTATTGTCTACCAAGACGCGATTTGATCTTCTGAATAGACGGCTCTTCAGATGAAAAATCAGTTGATCAAACGCGTGCGTTGCAATATGGTTTCAAGAGAGCCCATCAGTCTATTCATTGTCCCAATCTATCCGAGTGAGAAAAGAAAGAGAGAGAGAAAGAGAAAAAGACAAAGAGAGAAAGAAGGGTTCTTCACAATTGCTGATTTGAATTTTTACGGTTTTTTTCTTTGAGAAATAGAAAGTAAGCAGTTACTGTAATCCGTAAAATTCTGACTGGATTACTGTGACTAACTAAATTTGTTTTCACCCGTTTGCTTTACCTTATTAATCTAAAAACGTACGACGGTACTATTTAAGCGTCCTGTGTCGAAGCTATTTTGCCCCTGCGTGTCTGCCTTCCTCAACTATTTTTTTAACCTTGGTTCTCTGCAGGCCACAGAGCGCGGCGGCACCCGTAAAGTATCGGCGGAGCTCCCGAATAAACCCAGAAGGCGAACATATGCTGTGGGACCTTGGCTATAAAGCAAGAACAGAGCCCTCTGGCTGTCCAGTTGGAGACCCACCCGAAAGTACCTCTAGGATAACGCATATGTATGGCCATAGTTTATTAAATCAACCCCAAAAACCAAATCACAATTATCACATTGACATCAGCAACAAATCACAGTTCCATCAGAAACTTTTATCGTTTCCTTGGTTTGATAAATTGCCAAGGACCACTGAATTTACTTCGACTTGTTGCTTCTTACGACTACCACTGCAAATTTTAAAACTCTTGATTTTGTTGATGTCCCAGAGGTGCGGAAACTCCATTACAAACTTATCGTTAATATAGACCTGAACTTTGATTTTGTAAAAAGCAAAAAGCGGCCTGAGTGTGCCAATTACGGTCATCTGGGGTGGTAAAATAGCGGCCTGAGGGTACCATCTGCTGTCATCTGTCGTAAAAAGAGGCTAGGGATGGCAATTGCGGTGAAAAGCGGCCTGCGGATGCCATCTGCGATCCGGTAAAAAGCGCCTAATGATGCCAATTGTGGTCATATGCAGTTAAATCTGCGGCCATCTACGGTAAAAAGCGGGTTGAGAATCTACTGTAAAAAGCTTGCTGTGGATGCCATCTGCGGTCATCTGCCGTAAAAAGCGGCCTAAGGATGCCAATTGCGGTCATCTGCCGTGAAAAGTGGCCTAAGGATGCCAGTTGCGGTCACAAGCTGTGAAAAGCGGCCTGAGGATACCATCTGCGGTCTTCTGCGGTGAAAAGCGGTCTTAGGATGCCATCTGCGTAAAGAAGAGGCAGTATAACCACACTATGAGGAGTAGGTTTGTAATGTGTTTAACTTACTTTAGTAATATCTTGATGGAATCTCACTTCCGCCGTAAAGTCCGCATCAGGTATCAAATAATCAAATGATGCACAATGTTCAGTTTTGTTTCCAGGACACTTAATTGACTTGCTTATAGTTCCGTTGATTTTCGACAGAGCAGAAATTCTCGGCTTTGTTTATAAGTAAATATTCCCGTTGTTAGCATCAGAGCGACATCGCCCTTTCCTTGATTCTCGGTCAAAAATTGTATTGTGAACACATCCACTCCCCGAGCCAATTTTCCAAAAACTTTAAAAACTTTTCCAGCTGAAAACTCCATCTCTTTGCTTTCTTTCTGAAAAAAAAACACAGTGAAGCAGTATTAATCAATCTACACTCACCGCAAGTACGCAATAATCAATATTTGGAAAATGTTCAATTCCTCCAAACACTTCCTCTAAGGCATCCTAAAAAATATTTAAAAACTTTTGCAAAAACTTGCTGCTTGACAAATGTGTTGCTTGACAAATGTATCTATTTTCTAGTACTAACAAACATTTATCTTAAAGGGGAAGGACCGCGTAAAAATAATTTTTCGGATTTTGTAATAAAAACATAGATCTCATTCCCAGGATTCCGAAAAATACCTCTTTTACCCATTTTGGATCAAAATGAATCGATTTATGAGCGCTTGAAATTTGGGGAAAATATTATTTGAATTGCCGCCAACTCTGCGTCTCCCCATTTCCCACACTCTAGCCGTGTTTCCGTGCGGCAAACGCGTAAAGCGGCCGTGTAAACGCGCCCCTTTTGTAGTCCAAATCATATAAAAGGGGTATGTTTCAGAATCATGGAAACGAAATCTATTCGATGAAATAATTGTGAAGATACTTTGAAAAATCTTTTTTACGAGGTCCTTCCCTTTTAAGTGGACGACGGTGCCGCCGATCCCCTACGGGTATGCGCCGCCGCGCTCTGTGGCCTGCAGACGACCAGGCTCGTAATGGTTAAGGGCGGCAGACACGCAGGGGAAATTTATTCAAATTCAAATCGCGTAAACACAGGACGCTTAGATCGTAACGCAAGATTATTTAGGGTGGTATATACGTACCTTTTTCAACTTCACCTCCGTAGCTGTTGTATTAGACTTCACTGTTGTGGTAAACAATGCCGTTGTGGTCTCGGTTTCCTGAGCCACCGTAGAATTACTGGGGATGATTACTGTAGTCCAATCATCAGGACCAGTTGTAGTTAGTACTGTAGGCGAAGATTCCGTGTTTTGTGTTTTAGTGTTCTTTGAAGAATTAGTGGTGTTGATTACTGTAGTCCAACTATCCGGGGCAGTTGTAGTTTGAACTGTGGAA
Organism: Oscheius sp. G VE-2021; assembly: GCA_022343465.1. Classification (NCBI taxonomy): domain Eukaryota; kingdom Metazoa; phylum Nematoda; class Chromadorea; order Rhabditida; family Rhabditidae; genus Oscheius; species Oscheius sp. G VE-2021. The sequence continues at coordinate 832,636 of JAJQXH010000059.1, forward strand.
GGTACCTCCGTGGTCTCCGTTTCATGACCTCCCATGGCATCAGAAGGGGTAATCCCAAGGGTACCCCCTTCTCCAGCAATTGTAGTTTGTACTGGAGACAGTTCCGTCGTGGTCTTTGCATCAGGAGTACTTGGAATTTCAGTGGTATTAGCCAATTCTTCGATATCCTTTTCATCAATTCTAGAAGGTCCTAAGCACGGCACCGATTTGTTCTCCCACCATTGTAAAAATGGTGTTGAGAATTGAGGTAACATCAACAGCTGCAGTTCCCGAATCATTTTCCATTTCAGTAAGATTTGGGACATCTAAAAACAATTTTAAAAGTATTCATTGTAAATATTCTAAAACTTACAGCCAAATACTCTTCTGGATTGATCGATGTGGACATTCACATACTGAAATGAGATTTACAAGAAGAAGGTTTCTAAGACCTACAATTATATTTGAAGGTGCCGTTAAATTTTCTGCCCAGTTGGGGTGGATGAGAAGTAGAAGAATGAAGAGCATTCCAAGGACACTAGGCTAATGAGCTGTGAAATCTTGGTATTGGGTCGTATTTAAGGCAGACTTTATCTCCTTTTGCAAGTGAATCTGTGATGAATATGAATGAATGTCTAGTCTGGACATGTTGATTGCTTGGTTTGATCTTTTGAAAGTATGAATTTGAAGAATTGAAGGAGAGGGAGAGAGAGAGAGAAAGAAAGAGGAGAGAGAGAGAAAGACAAAGGCAGAGAAAGAGAAAGAGAGAGAGAGAGAGAGAGACAGACAGACAGACAGAGGCAGAGAAAGAGAAAGAGAGAGAGAGAGAGAGAGAGAGAGAGAGAGAGAAAGAGAGAGAGAGAGAGAGAGAGAGAGAGAGAGAGAGAGAGAGGCAGAGGCAGAGGCAGAGAAAGAGAAAGAGAAAGAGAGAGAGAGAGACAGAGAGACAGACAGAGGCAGAAAAAGAGAAAGAGAAAGAGAGAGAGAGAGAAAGAGAGAGAGCGCGAGAGAGAGAGAGAGAGAGAGAGAGAGAGAGAGAGACAGACAGACAGACAGAGGCAGAGAAAGAGAATGAGAACGAGAAAGAGAGAGAGAGACAGACAGACAGAGGCAGAGAAAGAGAAAGAGAAAGAGAAAGAGAGAGAGAGAGAGAGAGAGAGAGAGAGAGAAAGAGAGAGAGAGGGAGAGAGAGAGAGAGAGAGCGAGAACACTGTTTTAACAAATTCCACATTAAACTTTATTTCACAACTAAGAAGTTTAGCTAAGAACAGTCTTGCTGATATGCGGAAATGAGGGATGACCTTCACTGCAGATTCGGAAGCTTTTGATTTTCTTCACTTCCGAATGTTGTGGATAACTCATGACGAACATATCGTTTACGAAAATCTGAAAAAAATTAATTTTCTTTTGTCTTTTTGAGGTGTCTTTTGAAAGCAGGCATTTTAATATCTACTATCAGCCCTTTTTTACGCATCTACACGCCAATGTTCAATTTTTGAAACAACTTTTCCTAACGTTGTGGCCGTAATTTTCGAAATTTTTAAAATTACCGCCTAAAATGCAGTTAGTAACGCTGACTGTAAGAGATCCGAACCCGTACGCCATCGGCGGCCGAGGCCAGGGCCCCCATTCATAATGTTGTAACAAACAATAAAAAGTCTTCTTAAAGTCATACCTCGTACGTCGCTTCCTTAATTTTTATCTCAAGTGTGAAGTCCTGATCCTTTTTGAAATAGTTGTCCGTGTAGCAATAGCCAGTTCCACCACTAGACTTACAATGATCTAATTTGTCCCATTTGTTACTGACAAACGTTGCAGCACGAAAACTCTTAAAAAATAGTTTTTTTTTAAATTAAAAACCTACTAAGGTGGAACTCCACAGCCAAGTGTGAATCATTACGGCAATATCTCCACTTCCATCCCTCTCCGTCGTCAAATCAACTTCGAATGCATCGGCGTGTTTGTCTAACTTTCCAAACACTTTGAAACTCTTGCCAACGGCAAAGTTGAGGTTTTCATTAGGTTCCTGAAAAGTTGTTACCACTTCTAAACTTTACCAAATTGTAACTCACAGGCGCTTTGCAGTTTTTACAGTAGTATGAGTCGATAGCACACGCGCCATTCGCAATTTTCTTCAAAGAATGCTGGAAAAAAAACTCAATCGATTTGGATTTTTAAGAACTTTTTTACTTGGAGCCCTAGCAAAACGATATTCGGAGCCCGTTCCAAAACATTTCCAATAAGAATTGGTCAGATAGAAATTTAAATTAGTGATATGGTATGTTGCACGCGTTTATTGTTTTTTAAAATAACTTTGTATTAAAATTTTGGAAATTTTGAGTAACAATTTTCAAAAGTAAATATCATGACGCAAACGTAAGCGAATTGTTTAAAAGGTGCATGTAAAAAATTCGCAAAACCTCTAGTTTTCAATGGAGAAATAATAAATTACCCTTGTCGCGCAAATTTTCAAGTTAATGTGCAGTGAACTTTTACATGCAACTTGAACACTTTGACAAAAAATCGCCGCGCCAAATTTGACTATATTACGTATTCTTGTGCTTAATTATATAAAAATTAAAATAGTAACATAAAAATATGCGTTTGAAATTGGATATTCAGGCGAAAAATGGGTTTTCATAGATTTGCATCTTAGTTTCGACATTTGGTACTTGAATAATTTCAATAAACATCACATGGTTGAAAAGATATTGAGCTGCTCTTCGATATTCTTTTTGAAAAGTCCCAAAAAGTTGTTTTTGAAGGCTTTTACGCCTATAGGCCAAGGATTTGCCACCAATACGCCTAAAGGGGGAGGGGCGACCGTGCCTACATGACACGGTAGCGCCGCGATTTTCACACCCGTACCAGATCGGCCGCCGCGGCAAGAGTAGCTCGCCGCGGCAAGAGTAGGTCGCCGCAATTGATAAACATACCCCTGGAATTATCTGTTCGTGATTACGGTTTTCGTGGTTATGTCCGCTGCCATGTCCGTGTCCGTGCTCGTGTCGATTTCCGTGTCCCTGGTGACTGTGTCCGTGGTTATGGCTGTGTCCTTTACCGTGCCCGTACAACTCATTTCGTAGTCTATGGTTCTCCTGAACTTTTAATCATGTGTGTGTGTATGTGTGCGTGCGTGCGTGTGTGCGTGTGCGTGTGTGTTTTCGTCTGAAACTATGAAACCATCAAATATTACTTCATGCAGCTCCCGGTGATGATCGTGGTCCATAGAATAGTCGTGATGGTCGTGCTGTTTGCGTCGATTGTGATGCCCAAACACCACAGCAATGAAGAGCAGAAAAGTGGCTGTCAGTCTCCACATTACGGTAGCTTGCAGGAAGCTGTGTCGCGGTCGCTGTGCCTTTGCTACGGGAGGTGGGTTTATAATGGGTTTCGAATAATTATGCACGATTCGATAAACTTTGTGAAAGGAACGAAATCTCACCGTAAAATGTTTTCGGCGTCGCGCAAAGAAATAAATGTTTTAATTTCGTTTTCATTTGCGGAAACGATGGTGAAAATCTGAAACGCAACAAAATATAAGAAAACTCTCTCTCTCTCTCTCGATAGAAAAAAAGTAAAACTTCATGTTCAAAACGTTTTAACAATAAGAAATAATTAGATCTTTCGTCGTTTTGCTATCAAACTGCAAATGAACTAATGTCCGAGCCATCAAAATTAAGACGGTGACTATATTAAATGCAAGAGTCCTTGAACATCAATTAAGTTACAAAGATAGAAAACACACTCGTGAGATCAAAAATGACACATCGGAGGAGAATAAACGTAGCGATTTCCATGCCAAATAAATCGTAAATGTGTAAAAGATGAAAAGTTTCCAATCTGGCCTGTGTGCGTGAGAGTGGGTGTGTGTAGGTGTGTATGTGTGCATGTATGTGTGTATACCCCTCGCCCATCGAGCTTGTCAATTGAAAATGGCCATGGTTATGCTAATGTACTCTGCGTCTCCTCATTGTGCGCGCTCTCTTGCTAGTTAGATGTGCAGGTTAGTTTAATCTCATTCCAAGCTCGATGGGCGAGGAGTATATGTGTTTATGTATGTATGCGTATGTATGTGTATGAGCGTGAGTGAGTGTGTCCGTGTCTATTTGACTTACCGGAATTGCCCACTTATTGATTCTGAAATAAATCCAGAGAAATACAACTTCTACAATACATTTTGATCACCATCTAGCTCCAAATAGTATTTTCCAGGCAAAGAAAAAAGTACAAAGATTGCCTGAAATTCAACTGAAGATTTTGTAAACTCAGATTACCGCTGTGTTATTCAATAGTCTAAGAGTGCGCTTCAATTTAACAGCAAAATCGTCAAGATCTTCGAATTGTACCTCATTTTGTTATAGGGTGTCCAGTTTTGGCTTAAATTTTGTAAAAAAAAAAAGTCATTGCAAAAACTAGGTCAGGTTCTTATTGGCTCATTATTTCTCCCACTTTTTTTTCTTAATTACTCTCTTCGGATATTGGAGTCTCTCTCTCTCTCTCTCTCTCTCTCTCTCTCTCTTCTATCCCCCTTCCTCTTTTTTTCTGCCTCTCAACCAGGCGGACCCTTTGTGTTGGACGGCGGCTGGGCTCTGCTGACCTGACCGCGGATTATTTTTCCTTGGGGGTCAATGTTTACGACTGTGATACGGCTGACAATCTGGCGTCTTTTTTGTTGCCGTTCCTTCCTTTTCTTTTTTTTGTGAATTTCTAGTTAGAGAAGAAGAGGCAGGAAGAATGAGAAAGAGAGAAAGAGAGAAGCAGAGAGAGAGAGAGAGAGAGAGAAAAAGAGAGAGAGAGAGATCCACAATTCACTTTATTTTCATCTTTGTAACTGTCCAATTTCAGAATGCATTATGTACCCAAATCAAAAAAGGATTTCCTGAAGCTCTCTCTTCACGTCCTCAATGTACTCATGGTATTTCTTTTCTTTTGACAATTTTTTAACTCGATTAAGATCCTCTCAACCATCGCTTTCTTCTACTTAGACATTTCATTTTCTTTTTGTCAGCCCCAGGGATATCTTTTCTCAAACTGCTGTATGAGCTTGACGTTTCGCCTGTTCGTAACTACTTTACACACAGTTGTGTTTCTGCCTAGCTTTTGTTTGAATTTCACTCTGATAAAGGTTTGTTTTGAAAAAATAAAAGGACTATTTTTTTTTTAGAAAAGCCACGAGTCAAGTATGATTGTGATTGTATTTCAACGGGCGCTGGTTTTCTGCATGCCTCTTGTTTTTCTAATTTATCATTATGATTTGACCGAATACCATCTGGAAGTACTCTTTTTACTATCCGATCCTCTAATATATTTAAAATTGCGTAAGTTATATTTTTGTATTATCTGGATAAATCTGATTTTAGAACAAATTGTACATGTCGTCGTCGGAGTATTGATTTGGAAGGCTGCAAATTACTTTAAGATGAAATCGGAGGTTACTAAAGAAGCAGAAAAGAATCAACTGATAATTGCTTATAAGTAGAAATCAATAAACGTTCAGTTGCCTATCTTTGTGTGAGTGAGTGAATGAGTGTAAGAGAAAGAGAAAGAGAGAGAAAATAAAATAAAGAGAGAGAGAGAGACAAAGACTCAAAGCCTTACGATTAGCTTGATTTTCTATCTCTCTTTACGGATTGATCTCGCGCTGAGTTTTTTTTTAATTTAAAAAAAAATTTATACTAATCAAATTTCAAAATTTGGCTCTAAAACAAGCAGTAGGCACAGTTTTGGTTTTCTTTCTCTCTTTTTTTCTCTCTTTCTCTCTCTCTCTCTCTCTCTCTCTCTCTCTTTCTTACTTCCTTTCTCTACCTCTCCCCACTAGTTGTTTCCTTGAGAAACCCTCACCAACGATTCTATCGTTTTCCATCTCCACGGCCTCACCTTTATCTGCCTCTTCGGATATCACATATTGTGAGATACCATCTTGTTTTCAGGTCGCCTTTACGCTGGAGTGAGATCCACCCCGATCATCGACCACCCGGATTCTGAACAGCTTACCCTTCCTTTGAAACCATTCAACCAATCAATTTTCAGGGGGGATGAAAAGAAATGACATCCAGGGAATCAGAGGAGTTGCAATTTTGCTCGTTCTCTTTTTCCATCTTCAACCCTCTCTCTTTCCTCTAGGATTTGTTGGAGTTGATATGTAAGTTTAAATTAAATTAAACCCAAAAACTTTGAAAATTTTTGAAATTTACCTTTTTTTATAGGTTTTTCGTTATTTCTGGTTTTCTTATGATGATGATCCTATCGAAAGATTCTTTTTCTGCCACCCAACTTTCTAATTTCTATCTTCGCCGTTTCAAAAGAATCGTCCCTCTCATGCATTCAATTATACTCTTTGTATACATAGGTAAGAAATGTTTAAAACTTTGAAATTCTTGTTTCAGTTTGTTTTTTCATTCTAACTGAAGAGGACAAAAAGGGATTGAAAACGGATTTAAAATGGAGTCTTAGTTTCACTTCGAACATTCAACCTTTCTTCGAAACATTGGGTTACTGGGATCAGGTTTGGCACTTTTCATACACATTTTAAGAAAAAATTAAATTAGGTGTCTGCGTATCGTTTTCTGGTTCACTGCTGGTCCTTGGGAGTGGAAATACAGTTTTACCTAATAGCTCCTTTTATCATAGCTTACAGTAACTATTTGTCGTCTGAGAGAAGGTAGGTTACGCAGAAACTCTAAATATGTCAGAAATTTTTTGATCAAGTTTTTTTAAACTTTTAAGACAAAAAACACTCATTTAGGTGAATATCTTTTTTGTGCCGGGTTACTGCGCGCGGGCCCGAGTTTTCTTAAATTGGTCAAAAGTTACCTAAAACATACGGCACTTTTTTGAAAGATCATTTACTCAAAAGCATAATTATAAGAAAGTTTGTAATCTTTGTTAAAGGGGAAGGACCGCGTAAAAATATTTTTTCTAATTTTCTGATAAAAGTCTGAATCTCATTCTCAGGATTTCAAAAAATACCTCTTTTACCCCTTTTGGATCAAAATGAACCGATTTAGGAGCGCTTGAAATTTTGGAAAAATTGCCGTTTGAATTGCCGCCAACTCTGCGTCTCCCCATTTCCCACACTCTCTCGCCCACTTTAGCCTTGTTTACGTGCGGCAAACGCGTAAAATGGCCGTTTAAACGCGCCCCTTTTGCAGCCCAAATCATATAAAAGGGGTATGTTTCAGAATCGTGTAAACGAGATCTATTCAATGAAATAATTGTGAAGAGGTTTTGAAAAATCATTTTTACGAGGTCCTTCCCCTTTAACCAAAACGTTCTATCTACCATTTTCAAGCATAGTCTTCAAAAATCGACAATTTCTTACTTTTTTCATGTCAACAACATATATAACCATTTAAGTCACTTTTTACGAGAACAAAACTCACTGATAATGTTTTTTTTTACGATGATTTCCTTATTTTTTTTATATTAATACAATTTTTAACGCTTTAAAACTTACTCGATGTCAAATTTGAAGAAAAAAAACTTTAAACAAATAAAAATGTTTTACGGTTTTTGCACATTACGCTAGGAAATGAAAAAAAAGGTAGAAAACGTGTGTTTACATACATTACAAACTTTCTTATCGTAGCGAGGCCTTTCGAAAAAGTATCTTATGTATATCAAGGTTTTTGCCAAGAAGATACCACAAAGCAGGCGCGCGCGCAATAACCCGAAACGAAACGTAGACTGATTACTAAATTTTGTAACAGAATTCAGGCTGAACCACTTAGATTTAAGGACAATATTCCTTTCAATTGGAATCATCTTATCCTTTGTGTTTCAAGTCTTCGCTCCATCAAAGGTTTCTTACGATTCTCTTCCAGCAAGGTGAGTGGTTAAAACAATTTTAAAATTTAAAAAAAGGAGGAGTAAAACTATTTGTCAAACTGATGTTTTTCAGAGTGTGGCAATTCCTCCTCGGATGTCTCAGTTTTGCTGACTTCGAAGCTCCTACATCAGAAAAATTCGAATATGAGAAGTTATTGCAAGACGATTTAAATATAGGTAATGGGAACTACTTAATAAAAAAAATTTTAAAAAAATAATCCGAGTCTTCAGTAGAGATTGCGACTACCGAAGAAAAGCCTTCTCAACCAATGACTACCCCAGAAGCGGCTTCTGATTCTTGGATTTCTTATCTTCCTGAATTCTGCCTTTTCTGTTTTTGTTTTGCAGTATGTTTTCAATGGGAGAATAATTCAATCGACCAAGAAATTGCAAGGTATACTTAATTTCTTTTAAAAAAACATTTAACAAATTTAATTTACCTTAAAAGAAAATTTACACGAAGTTTTCGATCAAGAAAGTTGATTACAAATAGGCAAATTTTAAAAGCCTTGGGTGGATTCGAACTCGGGTCGCTAGATTTGCAAGCAAGAACTCAACCACTTCACCAATAGGCCGGGCGCAGCGACAGTGTCAATTTCAGGCAGACTGCCTTGCGCAGGGGTTAGTTTTTCGCCTGCAATTCAAGCGACCCGAGTTCGACTCAACCCAGCAGCTTTTTGTTTTGCCTTTGAAATCCCAAAATATAGTGTTTAAATAGTTTAAAAGCAAAAGTTTAGATCCTTTGCTTGTTTAATCGTTTCCTGTGCTCTCCGTTGGCCTTTGAATCCATCCAAGTCATTCCTGTCCAATGGAAACCTTGTCTATGTGGGAGAAGTCTCCTACGTCATGTATCTAATCCACTGGCCTGTTATTGTGATAGTGAAGTACCTTCAGGGACAACATACACTCAATTTCAATAGTAAGTAAAAACATAATTTTTAAAGTTTTTCAATTTAAGCAACCATCATTTTGTTCGTTTCAATTTTCCTGCTCTCAGTGGCTTTTCATCATTTCTTGGAGGTATGGTTTCTTTTTGTTTATTGTTAATGAACGGTTAGGGACATTTTTGACTTATATATCAAATTAAAGAAGATTTAAAAATTATTTTAAAAATATACAACAGTTTCAAGGCGTCGTTTTGAAAACATCTGAAGTAAGACGAAGGCACCTGTGGTTAACGAACTACGTGCACGGTGTTTACGCGATTTCTTCAATTTTCTGATTGAATTTATTTTTTATTAATGAATAGTTTGACGATTTTGAAGATTTAAATTTCTTTATTTTTTATAATATATTATTTGTTAAATAAAAGGAATGTTTCACGGCTCTAAATTTTTTTAAAAATAACAGAAAAACAATAGCAACAGCGGCCAATTTATAATCAACACACATTTTATATCGAACCTCAAATTATAAAACACCCAAAAATTACAACTTTCAGTTGAAAACATATTTTTATTTAAAAAAAAATAAAATTATTAATGACTTTTAAACGGTTCTTTTCGAATTTTTCATGTTCCCACATGGAAAGACGTAGAAAAGTAGGTTTTCCTTACATGGTAGCGCCGCGGTTTTCACACCCGTAAAAGATCGGCGGCTGCGGCAAGGCTAGTCCGGTAGCATACAGTAATAAGAACGAAAAGAAAAAAAGCTGAAAGAGGTCTCTACTGTTTAATTATGTTTGTTTTTCATGAATTCGTATTTCAGAACAACCTACTGCAATATTCCCTGAATGTAAATTTCGCAATCAGCGTCTTCTGCCTTCTTCTAATCTTCGGCTCATTTCCGTTTTATAGCTCAGGCCCTCCTCCAATTGGCCAAAATTCATCAACTAGTAAAATTCAAATGAATTTAATCAGAGAAAACAATTTCAGTCGTGACAGAAGCGATAAAGTGGAATTTAGCGAACCAGGAAATTCAAAATAGTCCAGAACTACTGCCGTGCAAGCCAGATACGACGACAGAAAAGTGGACAAACTTTACGGAAGATCCGGTTTGCAGATGCGAAAAGGTTAGAAACAGACAAAATAAAGTGGAAAAGTGGTTTTAGACAGGAAGTGGAACTTTGAATGTACTTGTGATTGGAAATTCAATCGCAATGAGGACTTTTCCAACAATTGAGAAAGTCTTCAGAGGAAAATACAGGAATATACGCTTGTACGCCAGAAGTGGTTGGTTTTCACACATTTTTGATGCGCCAAAAATTGCACTTTTTGAAATTCATTTAATGGAATCAATTGATTCTTATATGCATATTGGTTAATTTATACAAAGTAATATTAATTTATTTTTATGGGTCTCGAATCGATAGCGCGCCAGAAAATTACAATTTTTGAATTTTTTTTCTAATTTGAACAATTTAGTATACACTGCGTTGCAAAAGTATAGGTTCACCCCGATTTTTCCATAATTTGTGAAAACTGCAAGAGTTTTTCGTTTGAGAGAAAAAGTAGTCAAATTGTTGTCAAAATGGACAACCCTTGACATCCTGGTTGATTGGTTTCATCTGCATGCGCTCAAGTTTTTCAAAGTTTGCGAAAAAAGGGTGTTGCAAAAGTTTAGGTTCACTCGTGAAAATGGTCTGTTTCTAAGGAAACAGATACAGATTAAACAGAATTTGGCATTCAGATGATTGAAAGGGGTCGCCATGCAAGAATTGCACACCTATCGGCTCATGTGTTCAAGCTAACCACGACTAAAGGCGAATTTCTGTTTTTTTCCAAATCATGTTTTTAAAAGGCGAATAAACTCAAAATCTGATCAGTAATGTTCCCAAGGATGTTTCTCAACTTTAGAAAAAACAGTGATTCCGAAAAATGCGTTTTATCTGTTTTTATTCAGCAAAAACGACCTCCCCTTACAACAAAGGGCATCGTTTTCTGTGTTCAGGAGCTTCCTGTAGGAACTGAACACAGAAAACGATGCCCTTTGTTGTAAGGGGAGGTCGTTTTTGCTGAATAAAAACAGATAAAACGCATTTTTCGGAATCACTGTTTTTTCTAAAGTTGAGAAACATCCTTGGGAACATTACTGATCAGATTTTGAGTTTATTCGCCTTTTAAAAACATGATTTGGAAAAAAACAGAAATTCGCCTTTAGTCGTGGTTAGCTTGAACACATGAGCCGATAGGTGTGCAATTCTTGCATGGCGACCCCTTTCAATCATCTGAATGCCAAATTCTGTTTAATCTGTATCTGTTTCCTTAGAAACAGACCATTTTCACGAGTGAACCTAAACTTTTGCAACACCCTTTTTTCGCAAACTTTGAAAAACTTGAGCGCATGCAGATGAAACCAATCAACCAGGATGTCAAGGGTTGTCCATTTTGACAACAATTTGACTACTTTTTCTCTCAAACGAAAAACTCTTGCAGTTTTCACAAATTATGGAAAAATCGGGGTGAACCTATACTTTTGCAACGCAGTGTATATCAATATCTCATTTTCAGGTTGCGTAAAACGAATTACTATTGATGAATTTTTGTCTTAAAGCGATAGCGTGCCAGAACTTTGCAGAAAAGAGTTTAAACCTAAATTTAAAAAGAATCGTAGAATTTGGAATCAATCAATAGCATTTTTTAGCTCAAAACAATCAATATTGATTGATGAAAATGGGTCTTGAAGCGATAGCGCGCCAGAAAATTGCAATTTTTTGAAACTTTTTACTATCGATCGATATATTAGTTAAAGATTGCTTAAAATCAAATAGTCTTAACTGATTTTTTGGGTCTTGAAACGATAGCGTGACAGAACTTTGCCAAAATAGTTTTGGCCAATTGAACCCAAAATGAAATTTCAAATAGAATTGAATCGAAACTAATCGATACACCTTGTATTGATTAACTGAGATAACTTTTAGCCGTTTCGACAAACAAAATTTGTTTTCAGGAGCAGCTCCTCTCACTGACGAGTATCCTAGCTACACGGCAGGCACTCATATTGTGGTTGACCGTATTCGCCCTGACATCTTGTGGAATATTCACGGAAACGGAGTGTAAGTTTTTCAAATCCAACTAATTTTCGTCTTTCAAATAGTTTTCCAGTGCATGCGCGCGGTATTGCACACAGTTTGCCGTCTTGGCACAGCCCGCTGCAACAGTGTCCACAGTCGCACTCGACTTTTCGCGGCGGGACCCAACCCCATTTGTAATGAAATACTCTTGCAGCAAACCTGAGAGTTCTGGCTTATTTTATAAGGATCCTAATTGATAATTGGATTACATACATGCGTACCCTTTGGACTGAGTTTTTTCCCGTAGCGAAAATAATTCCAGGCCGAGAAACACGGTTTTTTGTGTTTTTCTTGAAAAATAAGCGGACAAGTATTGGTGCCAAAACTCACCCCAAAGGAGGCATATATTTACTACATCTTAGCGCTTAGTATGTACAATTTAATCCTACCGCGGCTCCAGGTTTGCTGCACTATTGTTCTGCACTGTGTATAACTACCGTAACCTCCAACATGACAATATCGGAAAACCTGTATGATGCTCAAACTATGTATAATTAAGTAGCTAATTTTCTGCTTTAATGAATGGCCAATTTAAAAATAAATTTAAATGGAAAAATGAATAAAAATAAACAGTTTTCTTTAATTCCTGTGAATCGCAGGGTCTCCGTGGCGGGACCCGGCTTACCCTTACTATTGAGGCTGACCGTATTGCCGCACAGTTCAATGGGCTGGGCGATGCAATTGTTATGGAACTATTTATGTTGGGAGGTTTCGTGCATGATTTTGGCCTTTTCAATTTTAGTTTCCAGACCTTTAATGTGCCGGCCTCGGCGGGGTGTGTTGGCAGAGTAGTTGCTGCTTTTTCGAAACTGTGTCACGTAAAAAAAACTTTGGTGAAGCGCACAACTAGGTCTTTCATAAATGGGCATCTTCTTTGATAATTGAAATGTTTTAGTAGAATTAAAAAAATGTTTGTAAAACCTCCACGCTTTCGTTTAACTTTAAAAAATACGATAAATTGTCGCGTATAAAAGTTTAATAAAAATTTGTTTTAATTAAAAACTGCAAACCCCTTCGTCAGGTACCTTTTTTAATTAGTGTAATATTATTAAAAATAATTCAATAAATATAACCATTTGGTGTTTAAATGCCTTTATTTGGCGAAACCTGCATTTGAAATGCTTTTTGCCGTTACAACCGCCCGGCATTTTAACGAAATACGTGTACTGTGTTTACGAACTCATCCACTCCATTGGTTTATCGACTTTTTGTGCGTCACTTTCGAAATTTCACTGTTCCCGCCCGAAAACACGCAAAAAAAACTCTTGTTGTCAGCCATTGTAGCGCCGTGAGTTTCACACCCGTACGAGATCGGCCGCCGCGGCAAGGGCAGTTCCGACGCATACTGTAATTGTCAATCACTCTTTTTCAGAACTGCCAAATTCATCAGCCCTTTTGAGAACAAAACAACAGATCCCATATTTCTGCAATTTCAGGAGCACATGGAGTTTTATAGGTAATAAAACGTATTACAAGAGTAAGTACTTATTTTTAGCAAGCGATCGAAAGTTTTTGTAATTGACTTGCCTTTATACTGGGAAAACTTTGGAATGGCTGCGGAATTCCGCAAACGACTTCAAACTGGACAGTCGTTCGAAGATCTTCGCATTCCAAAAAACGTTAAAATTCCTATAAATCCAAGAAATTTTCTTTTTTTAGGAAACTGTTAGCCAACAATTAAATCACAGAAAGAGACTTCTATCTGTAAAATGCGAAAACTGCATTTTCAACGACGTTCAACCGGTGAAACGGCTAAATTTAAATTTTCAAAACTGAAATTCAGGGAACTTATGAAGGAGACTGGTATTATTTGTTCAATAGGAAGAATCTTCATCAATACACGAATGATGGGTGGCATTTCACATCAGAAATGTACCAAAGACTGGAACCCATTTATCAATCGATGGCTGACAAAGCAGTTGCAATTGCGACAGGAGCAGACAAAAATCAAAATTAAATTTTACATTGTAATATTGATTGATTATGGAATTTTTTAAAGTATAATTATCGGCATGAACTTTCATTACCTTTTTGAGCCGTTGGTTAAAGGGGAAGGACCTCGTGAAATTGATTTTTCAAAGGCTCTTTACACATACCCCTATTTTCTGATTTGGACTGCAAAAGGGGCGCGTTTACACGGCCGTTTTACGCGTTTGCCGCACGGAAACACGGCTAGAGTGGGCGAGAGAGTGTGGGAAATGGGGAGACGCAGAGTTGGCGGCAATTCAAATGACAATTTCCCCAAAATTTCCAGCGCTCCTAAATCGGTTCATTTTTATTCAAAATGGGTAAAATAGGTATTTTTCGGAATCCTGTGAATGAGATCTAGGCTTTTATCGCAAAATCAGAAAAATTATTTTTACGCGGTCTTTCCCCTTTAATATGCATATCAATCTTAGCCTACATTGTATTCCTCTATGTCTGTGTCTCTGTTTCTCTCTATGTCTCTCTATCTCTATTTCTCTCTATCTCTCTGTCTCTTTGTCTCTCTCATCTGTCACTTTGTCTCTATGTATCTATGTCGTTATCTCTCTCTCTCTCTCTCTCTCTCTCTCTCTCTCTCTCTCTCTTCTCTTCTCTTCTCTTTTTGCAGCCACCCCAGTCAAATTCCAGTTTATTGTGAAAAGGTTAAACAATGAACAAGGTGCTGTTCCACGGCATAGTTGAAATAGTCAGATTGTGTTTCAAAAATCCTTCGGTTTCAAACAGTTGGCACATCATTCCAATCACCCTTGTACACATGTTCTTCTCCACGATATAACATGCAACTTAATAGTCGGGGTTGAACTGAAACAGAGATTAACCTTCAATTGGAATTTTTACTTTACCCCAACAATACCATTGACCATTTCTGGCGACTCTTTTCAAATAGATCCACAGTTACATTTAGCTGATTTCCTAAATATTGTGAGGATCTTTTGAGGTTTTGTGCTTTACCTGGGAGATTCTGCATGGACTCCATTTCAGAGTGTTCGGTAATCGCACATTAATTAAGCTCCAGAACGGGCCATTGAGGGGGAAAACCTGAAATTTATAACTTCATTTCGCTTTGAGGTCGTTTTTATAAAACTATTTCTCTCTCTCTCTCTCTCTCTCTCTCTCTCTCACTCATTCATCTGTCATACTTTTCCTTTTCTTTTTTTCTATTAATGGTATTCTTACAAAACATTTAAAGATGATCATTGAAAAATCGTTAAAACTTCAATCTTACTTACTTTAGTTTTCGTTTGATGTTCGAACATTTTTTTAGGTTCCATTTATGGGTACCTAAAAATCGAGCAACTTATTCAATTAAACATGATGATTCTTGTGTTTTAAGAGGAAGAAAAATAGACAAAACAGCAAAAAAAACCTTTGGTTTAAGATATTTTGTGTTTTAAAACACCCACTTTCTTGTGCCTTCAAGATTTGTTTCCAAAAAGCAATCTACTTTAACATGTCATAAAACAGAAGATAAGCAAAGAGGGATAAACATTTCGCATTATATATGCGTGCATAATGTTGCCAAGGCACCTGGCGTAAACAGTAGGAGGCGCAGAGGTAGTTATTACCTGGCGAGGTCAATCCGCGGCATTGGATATTTGATTAGAATCTGTCGAAGGTCATCGATGCTCAGATTTATCAATTTTTTATTCAGCTTGGGCGCAAAACATATATGAAGAATGGATAAGAATGATAGTCTCAGATGGCTTAAAGGGGAAGGACCGCGTAAATATATTTTTTTCTGTTTTTGTGATAAAAGTCTCGATCTTATTCCCAGGATTCCGAAATATACCTCTTTTACCCATTTTGCATAAAATTAACCGATTTAAGAGCGCTTGAATTTTCGGGAAATTTTGAATTGCCGCCAATTCTGTGTCTCCCCATTTCCCACACTCTCTCACCCACTCTGGCCGTGTTTACATGCGCCAAACGCGTATCATGGCCGTGAAAACGCGCCCCTTCGCAGTATAAATCATATAAAAGGGGTATGTTTCGGAATCGTGGAAACGATGTCTACTCAATGAAACTATAATAAAGATACTTTTAAAAAAATTAATTTTACGAGGTCCTTTCCCTTTAACAGACAAAAGTCAAAACAGTAGGCCGGAAGTGATGTGTGTGTGTATGAGTAATAGAAAAAAAACACGGAAAGGGACAGAAAAGAAAAAGGGATTCCCCATTTGCTTGAACACATTAATCCCTACCAAAGAAAGCAGGGCGTGCACCTGGACCAGATGGGGTTATACCAGACATGATTCTCTCTTTCTCTCTCTCTCTTTTAATCTAACTCTCTGTTTTTCTGTTTCTCTTTTTCTCTACCATATCAATTATCTAATCGTTAAGGGGAACCTAGTCGAGGATTTCTCTCAGGACCCTAATTTCCCATTTAATTTTTGTGCACAGTCGGTGAGTTCCCAAGAGGTAAAGACAATATGATATTTTCAGCCAATCGAAAAGGAGCTGAATTTGGTGGGAAAAAACCTGAAAGTCTCTGGTCGAATGTTATCTGGAATGGACGCTTTTTCGGTCCAGTTCATGGCGAACGGAATAGATGTAAGTTAACAGTTTTCTGAGCATCGGGCAAAATCCATGTTTCCATAAAACAGAATTAAACAATGTTAAACACTAATGTAAAATTTCAGTACTATATCAACGACAGATTTGTGCTGACCATTCCTCACCTGGTGGAGATATCAATTATAAAACTGGTCAAAATCTGCTCCGGTGGATCAGCACACGTACAGATCACCTCTGTGAAAGTGGATAATCTTCATCCTGTCATTGCCCCAGCCACATGTTCAACTCTTCCTGTCACAACGATGAGCCCAACTACCACCAACGACAATACAGAAAAGCTCAGCCAGGTATGGCAATTTTTCTCTCCGTCTCTGTCTCTGTCTCTCTCTCTCTGTCATATTTTTGCCTTTCTCCCCCTTTCTCTGCAAATCTCTTAAACCCTCTTAGTTTTACTTATAGTTTTTTTTCAGTGTATAATCGAAAAGGACACGCTGTTCCGAAAACTTCAGCAATGTACCGCCACAACTACGACAACTCCTCTGTTCAAAGACTCACATTGAAAAGTAAAATAATTTTTAATGTGTTATTATTTTGGACAGCAAAGAGAATGAGCGAGCGAATGAAAGTGAGTGAGAGTGAGTGAGTGAGTGAGTGAGTGTGTGAGTAATTGAGTGAGTGATTGATGTGTATGTATGTGTGTCTGTGTGCATGTGTCTGTATGTATGTTCGCATAAAAACAATTTTCTGATTTTGCGATAAAAGCCTAGATCTCATTCCTAGGATTCCGAAAAATACCTATTTTAGCAATTTTGCGTAAAATGAACCAATTTAGGAGCGCTTGAAATTTTGGGTAAATTGTCATTTGAATTGCCGCCAACTCTGCGTCTCCCCATTTCCCACACTCTCTCGCCCACTCTAGCCGTGTTTCCGTGCGGCAAACGCGTAAAACGGCCGTGTAAACGCGCCCCTTTTGCAGTCCAAATCATATAAAAGGGTATGTTTCGGAATCGTGGAAACCTACTCAATGAAACTATAATCAAGATATTTTGAAAAATCAATTTTACGAAGTCTTTCCCCTTTAACATAGACTATTTATTGATTCATTTTAAAGTCATCAACCAGTTTTTTAAACAACGGTTGAACTTGTTCCATTCCGAATCGATCGAGATGCATGCTATCGTCGAAAAACAGTAAATTTCTTGTAAGATCATACGGAACGGGAAGGCCGTTACTCCCAACTGGGAAATACGGTAGAAAATCGATAAGTGTACAGTTTTTGCACCTGAAAAGTAATTTGGAAACGTTTCTAATGTCCTTCTTTTCTCTCTTACCGTTTTGTTAGTTCATCCATCCTGATTCTTGCAAATTTCTCATCTCTTGTTACTACACTGTCCTTAAATAAGGTTGGGTTAAGGACAAATTTTGTAAGCCCCCCCCCCCGTTTCCGTAAAATCACATGTAAAATGAACTATGCATACCCCAAGATCAGCCAAAGTTTTGTTTTCTTTTATCATTGCTTCCACAGCCGGTGTCGTCATAATCCACGGAACAGCCTGCTGGAGGTAAATCTTAAAGGATTGAAATTTAAAGAGAATTTAAGGTTTCACCTTTTTCACCCGCTTTTCAAAGTATACCAAATTATTGAGGAATTCAGAAAAAATGAGATCATTACCGATATCTTCTGTTTCATCAATGGGGTCCAGATAAGACAGAGCACTGAAAATTAATTTTACGTGTTGGTTTTATGTTTTTTTTGTTGAAAACATCGTACCGTTGAAGAACAAACAAAACATCGGGTTTGAAATGATCTACGGCCAAACGTCCATAGTTCGGCGTGTTTTTGCAGAATGAAGGAGAGGTTCACAGCCTGGAATTTTAAATAAAACATATAAAATATTAAAGTGAGAGAGAAAATGGGAACAGAGAGAGAGAGAGAGAGAGAGAGAGGGGGAGAGAGAGAGAGAGAGAGAGAGAACTTAGAGGGGAAAATTAGAAAACCGACCAGCTATGCTGAAGACATCAAACTTCTTCGCAAAGGGTAGGAAATTGCTGTAAACCAATGTAGGTCCTTGGTTGGTAGCCCAACTATTGCCGATTACAAGCATGTTGTAGCTTCCGTTTCCATTCTGAATGTAAATCTTTTTCTCTGTTTCCGTCTCCGTCTATGTATCTCTTTCTTTCTCGTTTTCTATATCTCTCCCTCTATCTACACTGCCGGAAATAAGTAAGCTTCACCCATTTTTCAACTTTTACTCAAAATTCGTTAAACAAAGAGGTGATTTGAAATAACACATTGGATTCAGCATGCGTTTACGGATAGATTCATTTTTTTGAAATCGAATTTTCATTGGCTAATGATTCTGTCACGTGGATTCTCGTGAAAGTCCTTAAATCAAACATTTCCAGAAACATTTCAAGACGGAAATCGCAAACATTCAACTCTAAAATGTGAGCATCTCTTGATTATTCACTTGACTAGCAAACTTTTCAACCTAAAAATTCATTTTTTGAACCGCTCTGCTCGCGACAGAAATTTTTGTAAAATGGAAAAAGAACAGATTTTGGGGTAAACTTTAACGCTCTATCGAATGGTGTCTGTTTTGGCTCCAAGAAAAATCTCTCTGAAATGTTTGATTTAAAGGGACCATCAGCCTCCTTTTCAAAAGCAAGGCTAATCCTATGCTAATCAGCCCATTTGTGAAAAAAACATTGCCTGGAGCGGTGTTGGGAAAAATTATTTTAATTGAAAAGAGTGAATTAGCATATGGATCGTTCTTATTTTGAAAAGGAGGCTGAAGGTCCCCTTAAGGACCCCCACGGAATCCACGTGACAGAGTAGTTAGTCAATGAAAATTCGATTTCAAAAAACTAAACTGTCCGTTAACGCATGCTGAATTCAATGTGTCATTTGAAGTTACCTCTTTGTTTAACTGATTTCGAGAAAAAGTTGAATCTATCGAAAGTTATTGCCAAAATGAAATCAGCTGTCAAAATTTTGCATTTTAATTAGAATATCGAAATCTCCTCATTCAGCATTATCTTTCGCATTGCGTATCCCATTTTCGCTGCACTAAGGGCCAATTTGGCAAGATTCCAGTTTGGCGATATATCTATCTATCTTGCATACCGAATCACATAGGACTTACCGGCATTTCACAATGGCCAAATGGTGCAGGCATCGGAATCCCAAAAAGTCTTCCATATTTGCACAAAGGACTTCCCAAGTTCCTTTCAGTTACGTCCAAACTTCCTTCAGCTAGGTTCATTGCCAGCCAAGGCACTAAACTTCCCAACCTTGAATTTCAATTGACTACTCACTTGTGGCATTTCTTTCCTCCACCAATTCTTCCAGACTCTTCTCAGAATAGACCCATCTTCTGAGTGCCATCCCATTCATGGAACAATGAAGCGAAGCAGCGAATAGGGATCCAACTAGCAGGAGAATAGTCATCTTTTCCCATCGAAGATACCTTAGTTCGAATGAATAATAAACTATCGTTGCTATTAAAACAGAAACTGTTAAGCCAATTGGTATACCTAGAAG
>JAJQXH010000059.1:857500-897500 GCA_022343465.1 Oscheius sp. G VE-2021
GTTCATTTACTTTTGAAAACGTGGCCAGAAGCACCAAAAAAGCAAATTTTGCTATTTTTCGGTCGTTTACTTTAATGTGTCACCAGATTCTGGGTTACGTTTTGGTCAGTATCCGTTTCTAAGTGTTAATTTGCTCACAAACCATTCTTAGCAAAAATAGTCACTAGTTTTTTTTAAAAATAGTTTTTAGTGAACAAAATGATTTTAAAAAAACCAACAACATTAAAAAATAGCACTATTATTTTTTTTAAACTAAAACACGTAACAATTTTTGAAAAAAATATTATTTGTGACTTTTTGCATTAAAAGGCGAATTAAATTGAATATATGAGTACAATGGTCAAACTCTTTTTCAAGTTTCAGATATTATTTCGATGGCAAGTTATCCGAAGAAAACGGTGAAGCATGTGGAATATCTCGCTTTTGACCCAAAGTTATAAAAAAACCTCAAAAAAATTTTGACTGTTTTTTGCCTATAACACTTGCAAATTATGGAAAGTCTGTGGCAAGTATTACAAGCTTGTTTATAATGACAAGACCTTTCTAAAAAGTACCATACTTAAAGGGGTTAGATGAAGTTTGGCCAAGATGCCGTAAATTTTTATATTTGACATCTGTGAAAGTTAAGGACGCGGGATTGGGTAAATTTGTTTTTTCGATTCGATTCGAATTCGAATCGAATCGAAAAAACAATTTTTATTTTAAATTTGACCTTTAAATTTTATTTTTAAATTTTGTTCATAGCAAACAAAATACGTAAAAATCAGATCTTTTAGTTGCCAGAATTTTAAGAAGTAGTCATGTTTTAGTAAAAAAGAGACCCATCGACAGATAGTCTAAACAAAAAACCAAAATATACATTAATGGGCCAAGTCATTGGGTTTTCTTATTCTCCAAACCAAAAATCACCAATGTTCAAAAAATTTTTGAACACTAAATTTTCAGACTCTGCGTTTATTACAGGTAGAAAAATAATTTTGCGACAGTGAGCAGTCAAGGAAGTGTGCTTGTTGAGTGAATCTTGGCGCCTTGAAAAAGCGCTAGCCATTTTAATATCAAAAAGTTAGCTAACCACCATGAAGGGTGATGTAGAAGAAGGGGTCGGTTGTAGTCGATGCCTCCGGTTTCTGAAGACCAAGCTCACAAATTGCGAGCTTGGTGCGTAGCAGCCGATTTTCTTGGTGCAACTAAATGAAACTATCAATTAAGTATTTTTAATTACAACTTGTCTCTGTCAATTCAAAATGTCTCGCACTCTCACAATAGCTTACTCTCCTTCTCTCTCTCTCTCTCTCTCTCTCTTTCTTTCTTTCTTTTTCACTCAATACAACTCGCTCTCTTTCTCTCTTTCTCTCTCTCTTTCTCTCTCTCTCTCTCTCTCTCTCTCTCTCTCTCTCTCTCTCTCTTTCTTTCTTTCTTTTTCACTCAATACAACTCGCTCTCTTTCTCTCTCTTTCTCTCTTTCTGTCTCTCTCAATCTCTCTCTAACTCTCTATCTCTATCTCTCTATCTCTATTGAAGTGAGTGAGTGAGTGAGTGAGAAAGTTTTTGAAGGTAATTCAACCTATATGCATATTTCCCGAATAGCTCACCAAACATCTGATATATCTTGCTGAAATCCGGCTAGATCCGATCGGAGATGTCCTGCCCTCTGCCGATCAGGTGGCCATCAAAATATTTGCATCAGAGATCGTAGCCGTTTTGTGATTCGTAAAACATGTGTAACTCTTTGAAATAAGTTTTTCAGGTCAATAGGATCCCCCAGCATCTCAGATGAAGCGGGAAGACCTCCAAGGCATCCGAGGGGTCGCCATCCTCCTGGTTGTCTTATTCCACTTCCAGCCCTCTCTCTTCTCCCTCGGCTTTGTAGGAGTCGACATGTAAGTTTATATTATGCTTTAATTAGTTTTTTAAGGTTTTTTATTCTCTCAGGATTTTTGATGACAACAATTTTGTCCAAAAAAGCCTTTTCCCCTTCCGTTGTTGCTAATTTTTACCTCCGCCGTTTTAAAAGAATCGTTCCTATTCTGTATATTCTGCTGTTTTTTGTTTATATTGGTGAGTCTTTATTTTTAAAATATTTTCTATTAATCTAGGGTGCTCTTTTTTGTTAATTGATTTGGATAAAGGTCAACTAAAAACGGATTTAATTTGGAGTTTCACATTCACATCGAATATTCAGCCAATTTACGAAGTGATTGGATATTGGGACCAGGTTAGTCTTTTTCTAAAGAAACAAATTTAATAAATGTTTAGGTGACATCATATCGTTTTCTCGTCCATTGTTGGTCTCTTGGCGTCGAAATTCAGTTTTACGTTTTGGCTCCCTTCATAATCTTTTCAACCAACTGGCTAACACCGTCCCTTAGGTATATAGTCATTTAAGATAACATGTCAGCAATTCTTGAGTAGCATTGCGACAAATTACTCATAACTCCTTTCAAACGTAAGCTATTTTAAAATAGGGGGTTTATTACGATAGAAAATTTTATAGGGAAAAAGATTGAAATTAAAGTGAAAATCGATTTTTCATTTTTTAAGTTAGAAAAATTGAATAATCACTTTTAAAATTTGACTTTTTGCCAATTTCGGGCCAGTCTTCAACTTTTGCGTTCTACACTCAGCGGATTCGGAAATGACGAGTAATTTAAGCTATAGAGTTAATGGACCACTTTTCAAAACTCGGATAGTCAGGCCTTCAAAAATGGCTCTGAACTATGGTCATCACACCTTGCCACACCAATAGTGACACTCAGAAATTCATGTTAGGCCCTAAATTTTTTGAAAATAACTTTTAATGACAGTTCTGTGTTTACATTTTAAATATAAGTAATAATTATCTATAAAAAGTAGAATACCGTTCGAAAATTTGAAATTGGAGCGATTTATATGCGTAATCAAAGAAAAATTGTTTAATCCGTAAAAAAGTGTTAGTATCAAACATTAAATAATGTTTTCAATTTCATCACCATGGTGTAGTGGTTAGTCTCTAGACTGCCAATCTGAGAACTATGGTTCGATCCCCACCCGTCCAAACATTTTGATTTTGTGGTTAGCATTAATTTATTTTTTTGTCATAATTTGCTATTATAAACACCAAGCAATCATTGGGAAACCATTTTCAAAAAATTTAGGGCCTAACATGAATTTCTGAGTGTCACTATTGGTGTGGCAAGGTGTGATGACCATAGTTCAGAGCCATTTTTGAAGGCCTGACTATCCGAGTTTTGAAAAGTGGTCAATTAACTCTATAGCTTAAATTACTCGTCATTTCCGAATCCGCTGAGTGTAGAACGCAAAAGTTGAAGACTGGCCCGAAATTGGCAAAAAGTCAAATTTTAAAAGTGATTATTCAATTTTTCTAACTTAAAAAATGAAAAATCGATTTTCACTTTAATTTCAATCTTTTTCCCTATAAAATTTTCTATCGTAATAAACCCCCTATTTTAAAATAGCTTACGTTTGAAAGGAGTTATGAGTAATTTGAACCTATGACGTCATCTCAGTTCAAAAAATCGATATCGGAAAATCGAGTCGGGATTCTTGTATAAGACCCCTAGAGTACCCCAGAAACCAATTTTGAGCCAAATCGGAGACAACCAATTTTCTATGTCGCTGACGATTGCTGGTTGCTCCAAAATTACGGACATCTTGTCTTAATATAGAACGCAATCGTATGCATTTTCTTTCTTTTTCTCACTTACTCTCTCTCTCTTTCTTTCTTTCTTTCTTTTTTCTATCTCTCTTTCTCTTTCTCTCTTTTTCTCTCACTCTCACTTTCTTTCTTTCTCTCCGTTTCTCACTTTCCCTTTCACTGACTATCTTTCTTTCTCTCACTCTCTTCACACACACACTTTCTTTCTCTATCTCTGTATGTCTGTCTCTCTCTCTTTCTCCCTCTTTCTCTGTCTTTGTCTCTCTGTCTCTCAATCTCTCTCTCTTAGATTTTGCCCAAAACTTCGCTAGCGTCATAATAATAAATTAGTATAAAAATCTGAAAATTTTTGGCCACAATTATTTTTTGGCCCCCGGTAGGTGAAACTCAGTTACGGTAACTACCCTCAAATTTAACCAAGTTTGAAAACATTTTATGTTCAAAATCTCTTTTAAAACCGAAAAACAAGTTTATTGGTGAAGTATATAATGTTTTTCCTTTTAAAAAACCTCTAAAAGGAGGGAAAATCTACAGTTTTTTTGCGTTTTAAATAAAAGCGTATCTATGACACTATGTTATTCAAAAAATGTTTTTTGTTTTTGTTTTTTAAATTCTGTAGAGCATTTTGTTTTCGTTTTTAAAAAAGTTGTTTCCAGAAAGTTTACTCTGGTCGTCCTGATTCTGACGTCTCTCTGTTTCCAATTATTGTCTCCTCCCAAAGTATCCTACGGTCTTTTACCCAGCAGGTTCGACACTATTCTAAACTTTTCAAGTCTATTTTCAGAATCTGGCAGTTTCTCCTAGGCTCTTTGTGTTACGAACATTCGTTTACTGAGGTTGACGAGTTCGATGAGAAGAAGAAGCTTTTAAAAGATGACAGTCAGGGTAAGCCTTTTATGATATGAAATTTTATACGGAAAAAAAGTTTTTCATGGAAAAAATTATCTGCTATTTTCAAATAGTTTTTTTTAAGAAGGTTTTCTAGGATTTTCGTTACTATTGTTCACAGAAAATTTTCAAAAGTTTTGTAATTTAAAAAAAAATTTGTATGGGAACTTACACGGCCAATTTGATTGTATTAGTTAGAAACCGATATGTACATGCGTTTAAAAGATAAATGCGAAAAACCATCAAAAATGCATGTTTTTTGGACTTTCGAGCCCTTCACTTATTGGCGTGCAATCGAGATAAGATGTTGTTCGAAATCTAAGTAACTTTTCGCGTCGATTCAGCACCCCCGATCAAAATTTATAAACAACCATGGTTCTTAAAAATTCAATTCAATATATATATATTTGGTCAAAAAAGCCGAAAAATGCAATTTTTCGGTATGCCGGTATGCTATTTCAATGTTTCAGCAAAAAAGGGGTTATTTTTGTTCCAATTTTGAAGTATTTCTGTTACTTAATGATATTTGAGATAATATAAAGCTAACCCAAATTTTAACAAGTTGATACAATCGATTGCCGTTGATACAATTTAAAGGGGAAGGACCTCGTAAAATTGATTTTTCAAAGTATCTTTACTATAGTTTCATTTAGTAGGCATAATTTCCGCGATTCCGAAACATACCCCATTTATATGATTTGGGCTGCAAAAGAGGCGCGTTTACACGGCCATTATACGCGTTTGCCGCACGTAAACACGGTCAGAGTGGGCGAGAGAGTGTGGGAAATGGGGAGACGCAGAGTTGGCGGCAATTCAAATGACAGTTTTCCGAAAATTCCAGCGCTCCTAAATCGATTCATTTTGGTCAAAAATGGTTAAAAGAGGTATTTTTCCGAATCCTGGGAATGGGATCTAGGCTTTACCACAAAAACAAAAAATATATTGTTACGCGGTCCTTCCCCCTTTAAAAAAATACATTGCCTCATATGCCTCTAAAATTAAATCCTTACTACATTTCAGAGTCCGAAGATCAATTACCAAGCAATAAAACAAATAACAACAATTTTGGTGAAATTCTTCTTCTGTCACTATGCGCCATGGTTGTTTTTAATTGGAAGGGAATCTTCACTGAAAAAGTTACGCGGTTTGTTTAATGTGCCTCTAGTACATAATCGAACTATTCAGAATTTTGGGTAGCTGTGTGACGGCTGTTTTGATCCGATGGCCCCAGGATTCACAAAAATCTCTTCTAGCCAACGGTTTCTTAGTCTATATGGGAGATATCTCATATGCCATGTACCTCATTCATTGGCCAATAATCGTTTCCACAAAATACATTCTGGAAGTAGAAGTTTTAAGTTTTAAATGTAGGTATTCAACACTATCTATTTAAAAGTTTAATTTAGATACCGTAATTGTGTTTTTTGTTATCTTTCTTGGTTCAGTCATACTTCATCACGGTTTGGAGGTAATTTTTAGTCTAGAGAGAGAGAGAGAGAGAAAGAGAGAGAGAGAGAAAGAGAGAGAGAGAGAGAGAGAGAGAGAGAGAGAGAGAGTAAAAAACCGCAAAAATGTCTCGATTTTACAGAAAATCTTCAGAAAGGTTGTTTTAGTCCCAAAGAACCCAGAAATCAACTTTATTTGGTCTATTCTTCCCTTAAGGTCCTTAAGGAGACCTTAAGACCCAAAAAACCATAACTCGGTTTAACCCTAACCAAAAATAGTTTTGATGGTGGCGATCGATAGCTATTTTCACTTTCAGATAAATTTTATTTAATCAGTTTTTCAAAACTTTAACAAAAACACTCATTTTCCTTTTCAATAATGAAAATGTCCAAAAAAAGCTTCTTTTGCTTTTTGCTTTTGCGCAAAAAGTGCTCAATTTGGTTAAAGATTGACTTTTAAGTCTGAATTTGCGGCTTCTAAGGTTTATTCACAGCTTCTTTCTGATGGTTGGAATTTGAAAGTTTTTAGTTTTACCTTAATCCATGCTAAGAGTAAAAAAAACCTTACAGTGAAAATCCTCCAGTGAATTTCTAACCACTTTCCGGAAAATTTGGAATGGTGGCTGCCATTTTAACGAAAATAAGGTGTAGAATACAAAAATATTAGTCGCGGGGTACGATCGGTGATATGCGTGCAAATAGTCGAAAAAGGCAGATTTTTCGCGTTTTTTTTTTCAATTTTTAAGCAAGGAAAAGCAATGTTTCTGCTGAAGTTTTGATAAATTAATTAAAAAAAGTTTTCCTGCAGGTGAAAATAGCCTCAAAACCATTTTTGGTTATGGTTGAACTGACATTGAGTTATATCGTTTAGGCCTTAAGGTTTCCTTAAGGATGTTAAGGGAAGAACAGACGAAATAAGGTGATTTTCTGGGTTCTTCGGGTTTGAAAGAGCGTTTCTAAGGAGTTTCAGCCAAAACAAAAAAAAATGAAAAAAATTCCAGAGTCGAATTCCTTCTACTTCCTTTCTCTCCTCAACTGTCATCTGCACTTTGTGTATCATTTTAGTATTCTCCACTTTCCCTTATTACGATCGTTGTTGCTCATTCAGGACCTTAAATGACACGGAAAAGAGTAAGTTTTAGACGCTTTTTCTTTGATTTTCCATTAAAGGGTAAGGACCTCGTAAAATTGATTTTTCAAAGTTTCTTTATTATAGTTTCATTGAGTAGATATAGTTTCCACGATTTCGAAACATACCCCTTTTATCTGATTTGGACTGCAAAAGGGGCGCGTTTACACGGCCGTTTTACGCGTTTGCCGCACGGAAACACGGCCAGAGTGGGCGAGAGAGTGTGGGAAATGGAGAGACGCAGAGTTGGCTGCAATTCAAATGACAATTTCCCGAAAATTCAAGCGCTCCTAAATCGATTCATTTTGATCCAAAATGGGAAAAAGAGGTATTTTTCGGAATCCTGGGAATGAGATCTAGCCTTTTAACACAAAAACAGAAAAAATATTTTTACGCGGTCCTTCCCCTTTAAATCCAAAAATATTCCACTTTTTCCAAAAAATCGATTTAGATATAAGGGATGCAATTGCGTGGAATTCATATGAAAGCGGCAAAATGTACTACCAGCTTCCTTGTGAAGAAGACAAAGAAACGATGAAATGGACTAATTTTACAGATGAACCCGAACTCAGATGTATAGCTGTATGTTACAAATTAGAACAATTTAATTTGTATTTCCAGCGGGGAAATGGTTCCCTAAGTATTCTTGTAATCGGAAACTCCATGGCTTATCGTGCCTTTCCAATGATAAAGACTGTTCTAGAAGGAAAGTTTAGGGAACTGCGCTTGTACTCCAGAAGTGGTGAGAATCCATTTTCGTCATTTTTCGCATAAGACCCTAAGGTTCTCCTCCACTGTCGGATGTCAATGTTACGTTCACGGCAGCTGCGCACATTGTCGTCGAAAAAATTCGTCCTGACGTTCTGTGGAACATTCATGTTGCTATGTGAGTTGTTTAAAGGGCGAACATGTACTACCATCTGCTTACGGTTGCGGGTTAGACCCTCATCCGCGCCGCCGTCGATCCGCTACGGGTGTCAGCCGCAGCGCTCTCTAACCCTGCAGACGACCGGTGTCGCAATGCTGAAGGGGACAGACACAGATAACAACAAAAGAGCTGCGATATTAGACTAGCGCGACATTTTAACGCAAACTATTATATGTTTTCTTGATCTATTTTTTGAGCCAAATGACTTATTTGATCAGTCACCTCCGATTTCGCCCAAAGTTTGCCAAAGGCCATTAAAAGGGTAAAATATGAAATTCTGAAATTTTTGGGTTAATGTTGATTTTTGTGCCCGGGTTACGGTAACTTTCCTCGAACTACACAAAATTCAAAAATTAGGTATGGGTTCCATAGCTTTTTGTTAGGCGACAAACAGTAAAATTGAAACAAATTCAAGTGTTTACTTTTTTTAAAATTACCCAGCAAAATTAATTCAATATTTGGGTTATTTTTAAAAAAATTTATGAAAGCTGCGGGTAGTTTTACTATTTCAGCCAAAAATTTCAAAGGAAGTTAGAATTGGCACGAACATGCTCTTTTAGTGGGTATTTTGCACTATAGGAATTTACAAAACAATGCCTTGGGCCCAAAAATTGAATGATTCGAAAATTTCTTTGTCACAAAATCCTTTTTTGTCATGATGTTGTCGCTGAAAAATTTAGTTTTTTTTTGGACGGCGTCAAATTAAAAAATATTCTAATGTAGTGCACTTTTGAAAAAAATTTTCACATTATTGGAAAAGGTATCGAACAAATGCCACAATTCTGATTTTTGTTTGAGTTTGACGGAACTTACAGTCACCTACCGTAACCAGGGACCAATAATCGATATTGGGTAAAAAGTATTATAGTTAAAATATCACATTCAGGAAGACTACTCGATTTCTACAACAAAAAAATGGCGAGACTATCCTTGCCGCGGCCGCCGATCACCTACGGGTGCGAAACTCGCCGTTCTACCGTGCCATACAACCCATTGTTTTTGTATGGAAATAGAAGAGAATTTTGAAAATCAGAAAATAACGACCGAAAAGACAATACTTGCGTGGTTTTTGTGGATGTGTAAACACAGGGCGCGCAGTTCGTAGAAACGCTGGCCAAAACTGCTCATTACCCACAGACGCCTGTTGCCTAGAGGGACCAAAAACGACACTCCAGATGAGAATATCTTAAAACGTTTAAACCCCAAACTGTTATTACTGGAATAACTTTTAAAACTTTTAAGTAGAGATAAAGTCAAAAATTTGAGTCTGAATAATTTCCAAAGCAACACTTATAAAAATGTTTCAGTGACCCCGAGTTTATCTCCCCTTTCAACAGTACAACTGATCCTATGTTCCTTCAATTCAATAATCATCTGCCCTTTTACAGGTTCAATTAACTTTTTTATCCCTTAATCAAATTTAGTAATCGAACAAAGGTTTTCGTCATTGACCTCCCATTCTACTGGTCTCCGCGTTGGGTCTCCCATGACATCGTGAAAAGACTGCAAACTGGACAATCCATCGATGACTTTAAAGTGCCGAAAGCTGTCAGTTTTCAGTTTTCTACCCGCAATCTGAATTTAGGAAGCTATGAAACAACAAGAAGAGCACAGGAGAAGAATCCTTGCTGTCAAATGCGAAAACTGCTATTATAACGACGTGGAAAAGGTAGTCAAACGGATTTGGTATTTTATTTGTTTTTTAGGGAATGTATGACAAAGATATGTTATATTTGTACAATCGGGAAAACTATCACTCTTACACTAGCGATGGAGCCCATTTTACTCCGGAGATGTTGAAGAGACTGACTCCTTTGTATAAGAAGACGGTGGAAAAAGTGCTCCTGAAGTTGGAAAAATTTAACTAACATATCTTTGTTAATAAGGAAATTTTTTTTAAAAATTCAATGTTGGAAGAGAAAGAGAAAAAGGAAGTGACACAGAGAAAGAAAGAGAGAGAGAGAGAGAAATAGAGAGAGAGAAAGAAAGAGAGAGAAAGAGAGAGAGAGAGAGAAATAAAGAGACAGAGAAAGAGAGAGAGAGAGAGAGAGAGAGAAAGAAAGAAAGAAAGAGAGAGAAGGAGAGAGAAGCAATTTCAACCTTCACTCAAGGGATAGAGAGACAAAGAAAAAGAAAAGCGGGCAGAGAGACTGAAACAAACAAAATTCGTTTATTGCTTGATCTTGACTTTATTCTTTTCACTGCCAAAGATGTTATTCTTTTCACTGCCAAAGAATGTAACATGCGACTAGTTAATAGTCACTGAAGATATTTTCGGGTACACTGTCTCTTTTCTGTTTCCCGCCGAACTACAGATAGAGAAGTCTATGATTTTCTTGGTTGTAGAATTGTGCCGAACACTAACAACATGCTTATTGTTAATCATTACCTAAAATAGTTTTTCCAACAATTCAAAACCCATTCGTAAAGGACCTCGTAAAATTGAGTTTTCAAAATCTTTTTACAATTGTTTAATTGAATTCATGTTGTTTCCACGATTCTGAAACATACCCTTTTTATATGTTTTTGACTGCAAAGGGGGCGTGTTTACACGGCCGTTTTACGCGTTTGCCGCACGTAAACACGGATAGAGACGGCGAGAGAATGTGGGAAATGGGGAGACGCAGAGTTGGCGGCAATTCAAAATGCAATTTCCCCAAATTTCAAGCGCTCTTCAGGTCCGGTGCCCTCTGTTCTCAAGAGAATTTTAAAACAATATTGATTTTTGTGTTCGCAACCAGGTGAAAATTTGTTCCAGAATCGAAGTTTTTCATTTGGCTCGGTTTCTGAAAAAAAAATCCAATAACAACCTCGCATGTGTAGCTCACCGCACTTAGGCAATAATTTGGCTCAGGAGTGGCAAATGTATATTTGCCCAAGATTGGATTCAGGGACTCCTAAAAGTTAAAGATTTAAGATGCTATTTCAGTAAATATCGAGTAGGCCAAAGTCAGGATTTTTTCATAGTCTTCGATTTTGCCCAAATTTGTGAAAAGTCAGAAAAGTCGGTAACTCACATTTCAAAAATTGTTTTTTGGTTAGACTCTGAAAAGTACAGATAATTTTTCTATCATAGTCAAAATACCCGCACTTTTGATAAAAAATTTCAGAAAACTTTGTCAATTACAAAGTTTTTCAGTACACAAAGAGCTATCGATCCGTATTATACTTTTGAATTTTAGTTGCGGTTGAAGAAAGTTACAGTAACCCATGACCGAAAATCGATATTGACCCAAAAGTTTCAGAATGTCATATTTGCGACTTTTGACAACTTTTGGCCAAAATCGAAGACTATGAAAAAAAAATCCTATATCACTGGCCTTTTAGGGTACAGACCTCGTAAAATTTACAATTATTTCAACGAATAGATATAGTTTCCACGATTCTGAAACATACCCCCTTTATATTTTTTGACTGCAAAAGGGGCGCGTTTACACGTCCGAAATACGCGTTTGCCGCACGCAAACACGGCTAGAGTGGGCGAGAGAGTGCGGGAAATGGGGAGACGCAGAGTTGGCGGCTATTCAAACGGCAATTTCACAAAAATTTCAAGGGCTCCTAAATCGATTCATTGTGATCCAAAATGGGTAAAAGAGGTATTTTTCGGAATCCTGGGAATGAGATCTAGAATTTCATCGCAAAATCAGAAAAATTATTTTTACGCGGTCCTTCCCCTTTAAAGATAAAGAGCCGAAGTATTTCAATTAAAAACCTTGGTTAGGTGTAAGTCCCGACGCTCGTGGTTGGCCTGATGGTCATTGTGGTGAACCTGAACATTTTAACGTATGTGTGTGTTGTGTATGTGTGTCTAACCAAGGTACCTCGTGGTGGTGATGATGGCTGTCCCGGTGGTGTTCGTGCCGATTGCGATGCCCAAAGGCATGTGTGAAGAGAAGGAAGATACCAAATGTGATAAACCACATCACAGCACTTTCAGACCGAGAGAACTGTAGATTCGCTACGTGTGTGGGTTTATATTCTGTTCTGTATAATTATGCACGATTCAATAAACGCTGTGAAATACACCAGATCACATTGTAAAACTTATATGTTGCCGGCGCAAAGAAATAAACTGTTTCAATAGAACCGCTGACGGTTTCTTCGAAAACAGGGGGGGGGGGGGGGTGAAACACTCTCCCTCTCTCTATCCCTTTCTCTCTCTCTCTCCCTCTCTCTATACCTCTCTCTCTCTATCTATATCTCTCTATCTCTCTCTCTCTCTCTGTCTCTATCTCTCTCTCTTTCTCTCTCTCTTTCTCTCTCTCTCTCTCTCTCCCCTCTCTCTCTCTCTCTCTCTCTCTCTCTCTCTCTTTCTTCTTTCTCTAATAAAATCTTTTCCTTTTACATGAAACCGGATAAATTCATTTCCATTTCAAAGAAAGCTGCAGATCACAATAGAAGAAAGAAATTTCTGATATCCGTGGCATCAACGGCACTGGAAGCACAGGGCAAAAAAGGCTCCCATCACAAATGCGGCGCCGATGAAGCCTGCCGGTCTGAAATAATCAATTTTTTTTAAAGGAAGGACCGCGTAGAAATATTTTTTTCTGATTTTGTGATAAAAGCCTAGATCTAATTCCCAGGATTTTGACAAATACCCATTTTACCTATTTTGGATCAAAATGAACCGATTTAGGAGCGCTTGAAATTGGGGGGGGGGGGAGAATTGTAGTTTGAATTGCCGCCAACTCTGCGTCTCCCCTTTCACACACTCTCTCGCCCACTCTGGCCGTGTATCCGTGCGGCAAACGCGTAAAACGGCCGTGTAAACGCGCCCCTTTTGCAGTCCAAATCATATCATAGGGGTATCTTTCAGAATCGTGGAAACGATATCTATTCAATGAAACTATAATATTTAAAAAAACAAACTTTAAAAATTCTATTTTACGAGGTCCTTCCCCTTTGAATTTGCTAATATTAAACTTTTTTAAATAAAATTTCGTTAGTTCACTGGTAAAAGTAACACCCTTTTTTCCCCTATGAATAACCCTATAGGCGCATGTTTATCACCTGCCAGAACGAAATTCCCCAAATGTGTTTTCGTTGCGCCTCGTATTTTTGGGCAATCGTGCGTGGTTCCTTCCAGAAGACAACTGTATTGTCAAAAGCTTTCTGAGAAAGAGAACGAGAGGTTCTTGGGCCTCCCCCATAAGACTCCCAAAGGGCTAATAATTCTTGGCGATAAGGGCGCCGGCGGCCTGATAATCGCCCAATTATTGAATACCCCCGGGTCGATGGGACGAACAACACGTTCCGGATGAAAATTTGAAAATTGGCTTTGACTAATTGATGGAATTTAGTGAATTAGAAAGAGAATAGGGGTTTTTAACGATGCAAAAGAGTTATTCCGTTGCTCTCTCTCTCTCTCTCTCTCTCTCTCTCTCTCTCTCTCTCTCTCTCTCTCTCTCTCTCTCCCAAAAACCCTTTCTTTCTCCCTCCCTCTCACGAGAAACTCTCTCTCTGCGTGGGGCTTTCTCTCTAATTGCCCCAATCGCCTTTGCCTTATTGGTCCTATTCTCTGCGTCCGTAATGAACGGTTTCCAGAGCCTCCGAGGCGCCTCATTCGCCTAAATGAGCAAGTCAAGCTAATCAGCCCTTGCCGTCCGAAGAACGACGTGTTTTCGCCAAGGCAACTGCGTTAAAAATAGGATCTTAGGCGTATTTAACCAATTCCAGTCTTAAAATGAGCCTAGAAAAATTATTTTAAAGATTTGAATTTCAAAACGAATTGCATACCAAAAACCGAACTATGGGGACAAAAACCAAAAGAATAGGGGGCACCCGGAGTTGAACCGGGGACCTCTCGATCTGCAGTCGAATGCTCTGCCACTGAGCTATACCCCCACGTAAGTTGCCGCAGGAAAGGCGCATGACATTTGCGCGGTCTCCGATCGGCGCCGATTTTATCACTCTGCCCGCGAAGATAACATTTTTTTCATCAGGTATCCTTAGAAAACGCACAGGAAATTAAAATTTCAACTCACATCACATAAAATCTCATCCGGGTGCAGCAGCCCTCGTCACAGCAAGTCTGATAAGAGTAAAAATTGTCGTAGACTGGGTCGGAACATCTGAAAAATAGCATTATTAAACTGTTTTTCATGGTAATTTTGTTGAATTAATGGAATAAATTATATTAGACGTTGTTCACAGAAATATTATCCATGCGGCGGTCCGCCGCCGCAGTGGTATTTGAATGGGCGCTGCGTGAGCCTACGTGTCATTCTGGCCGAGTGGTCTAAGGCGCTGCGTTCAGGTCGCAGTCCTCTTCGGAGGGCGCAGGTTCGAATCCTGCGGATGACAAAACCTTTTTGCTTCGTTGGAAATTCCCGTTGGTGTCAAATTAAGGTGTTTTGTTTTACATTCACTTAGAAAATTAGGGTCACGGACTACAGTCGCAACTCTCTTCACCCCGTAAAATTAAGGCTTACACGGCTTGAGACGAAAGAGCTAATTAGTGGCGGCCTCGTCAACAAGACCGAGATAAATTGCGTCGTTTGCAGGCGCCAAATATGCGGAGGAGGAGACGAGATAGAAGCCGCCGATGACAGCAATCCCTGCTAGAGAGAGTAGCGAAAGGGTATATAGCTGAGTCATTACTGGGAATGCGGATTGCCCCGGTGTTTATCAGGGCGCCGCAGCTCCACAGACAGCATGTCATTCTGGCCGAGTGGTCTAAGGCGCTGCGTTCAGGTCGCAGTCCTCTTCGGAGGGCGCAGGTTCGAATCCTGCGGATGACAAATGTTTTGCTTTTGTTCTAACAAACACGAATCTCATTTTTTGGTTCGAGATTTCTGATTCGCCTTTCATTCTTCAGTCAATCCCCTTTCATCGTCTCTTTGAGTCCCTTAATTTTTCGGCTGCGCCCGCAATCCGGCATAATGAAGCCGTCTTCTTCTCTCTTCAATGCGCCCGGTGGAATTATGCAAATCCCTGACGTCCATGAATTCTGCACGATGATGAGTGGCCGGTGCCAGTCCTTTAAGCCATTAACGACGTGGGAGAGCTCTCGATCGGCAGGGGAAGGGCACTTGTGGACCGCTTGAAGAAGGTAATAAGGGAAGGTTCTTTTTTGTAGAAATTGGGTTAACAGTTGAAGTTATTACCTAATTTCATACCTTTTAACAAGTTTTTTCATTATGAAATTATAAAAATGCACGTTTTCGTTAAGAAAATGAATTTTCTGAATATAGTTTCCTTTTTAAAAGTGGAAAAATTGAACTTTGCAATCCAAAACGACAATTTTCGTCTAATTCAAAGAAGAACGATATCAAGTTTGCAATAGATTGCGAGTCGCTCAAAATCGTAGGCAGCCGCGCCGCGTGACTTCCCGCACGCGACGCAACCGCGCCGCGCCGGTGCAACGTATTCTACATTTAATTAGAAAAATCCCCCTTCTAAATATATTCAATTTATTATTCGTTTGATTCCTTTTTTCACCTTATTAAGGCAATTCATATGAATTTTATGGCCTATATCTCGGCCACTGACGGCTTTTTCCACCAGAATATACCCAATTTGCTTAATTAGTCGACTCTCGGTCTCCAGAATTGGCTCCGGGAGCTAAAGCAGCCAGTTTACGTGCCTCAGACAAGAGAGAACACCAAAACAAGTCATTATTCTCTGCTTGTATGCCTTAGACACCAAGTGAATCGTTAATTTGGGCATTAAATACACTTTGCTTGAAGAAATTGCAAAGTGTAGGGTAGCAAAATAAGAAAATTGGATTAACAACAAAAGACAAAACATTCTGTCATCCGCAGGATTCGAACCTGCGCCCTCCGAAGAGGACTGCGACCTGAACGCAGCGCCTTAGACCACTCGGCCAGAATGACACACAGGTGCATTGCGGGCGGCGCCATTCATATTCACGCCGCTCCCAGACTTGTGAATACGAAGAATCTAGCCATAAAGAACTCCAAAACGTTTCATGTCGCCCGATTTCCCTTTTTCTAGCATTTACAAGCCAGAATTCAGCGGGGGTGCGGCTGTCAACAAGTTCTGCCAGCCAGCTCATCTCGAATGTATGTTTGTGCGTTGTGGCTTCGAACACGTACTGGCGTTATTCTTTTGAAGGAAGAGAGACTTCCGAGTAGAAAAGGTGCCCTATCCCTCAGTTTTAGTCTCTAATTCGGGAGATGTGCTGTTTGTGCAAACTTTGATGGGAAATTTGACACCGCGATGGGGTTTTAGGGAGAGAGGGCTAAAAGAGGGCTTCAAAGTGCAAGCCATATAGCGGAGAGGGCAGTCCATTGAGAGAAAAATGAGGAAAAATGTTGCTTCAGGGATGGAAACCTAGAAAAAACGTAAGAACTGTAGTTTCCGATTAGTTTTCTTAATAAAATTCTTAAAATTTTAGTTTCAGGGGGATTGTCAGTTTAATATTCGTATTCGCCATTCAAATTAAAGTCACATGTTTATAAAACGGGCAGAATTTCAATTAAGCCCACCTTAAAATTGCTGTTCTAGTTTTTATTAACAAGAAAAAGCAAGAAAAGCTCGTTTTCAGCTCATTTTTCTGAAGAAAAATTTAAAAATGACT
The DNA here is from genome assembly GCA_022343465.1 of Oscheius sp. G VE-2021. Lineage (NCBI taxonomy): Eukaryota > Metazoa > Nematoda > Chromadorea > Rhabditida > Rhabditidae > Oscheius > Oscheius sp. G VE-2021. The sequence goes on from JAJQXH010000059.1 coordinate 874,088, forward strand.
TTTAACGTTATTTTCAGTACTAGATTCATAATTTAGGCTAGAAATACAGTCAAATAAGATATTGATTGACTGTAGAATTCAAAAACTGAATTTGCCGCGACGCAACCGCGCGCGCGCCACGAACCGCAACGCAGCCGCGACGCGTAAGCATCGCGCTGCGCCAAAATGTTTTTTTTTGCATTTTATTTTCAAAGCTCTATACAATTAATTTAGCTGAGATAGCATCTCCCCCCTCCTCCTTAAGATAATTCTTTCATTATCTTCCCCGTCTACCCCTTGTTTATCCCCTTAATTGATTGTTCTTTGGCTCTCCGCTCACCCGAAAATTGCCCTTTCCTGCGCCTTTTAAGAAAAGTCCTCTCGCCCCTCCGGTGGGGGTACAAGCGGGGCAATCAGGGCGATTGTTTGGCAACCGAGGCGATTTTGCCGGCGCGCCCGCCGCCGAATTTTTGGGTCCCGCCGCGACAACAAATTACCGCCGATTTATTTCCTGTGCTGGTGGTGGGAGCCGCGACAGCTCGGCGCCTGCCTCCGACATATGGTTCGAGGGAGAGGGCAGGTGGAATGGGACAAGCGTTATGAGGGGTCATTAGGGGGGAAGAGAAATGGGGCTGATGCTGGAATTGACAGGGAGACTGAAGTTTACAGCGAAAGCAAGTGTTTCGGCGCTAGAAATCACACTTTTGAGGCACCAAAAAGGTTAAACGTACGTTTTCGTAAAAATCTGAACACTAAAGTTTCCAAAACGTAAAGAAACAGTATCTTTAAAGAGAAAATTCCTACAAAACTATCTAGACACGCGACGCGAGCGGCTGCGTGGCGGTCGCGTGGCGGCGGTAATTCATGCGGCGCGGTCGCGCAGCGGTCGGTGTGCGCAGGTAACTTTGGCTTTAATTTCGCCTCAAATCAGCAATTTTTTGTTGAGATCGCTAAATAAGCCAGAAAACAGTTTTTATAGGTGATTCAACAACTAACATCCACAATAGAAAATCTAAATTTCGATTTTGGAAGTTGAAAATCTCGAAAAGTGCCAAAATAATGATCTTATTTTCGTGGAATCAAAACAGAAGCATTCAAAACACGAAAAACTGGCTTTACATATGTTGCCCAAAGTTGCAGTAATCATGCTCTAATGCATGCGGCGCGGTCGCGTGGCGGTCAACTGCGCGCAGGTAAAGTTTACCATTAAACTCCTTTAAAATTTAAATTTTAAATTTATTTTAAGTAACGACAGGAATTTACTTACATTAACGTTAAATTTACAAAAATGTGTTATTTAGTTGAAAGTCGAAAAACACCTTGACAGTTAGAGGTGGTAATTTTTTTAACCAACTATTTTTTTTTCTAGATTTGCAGCATATTTTCTAAAAAACGAAAATACGCATTTTTTAGAATTTTTAAGCTTTTTTTAACAGTTCCTTTGAAACAGATCATTCTTTCGCGTTGCGGTCGCGGTGCGGTCGAGAAAAGCAAGTGAGATTTTCGTTTCATCGAAAAGGCGTTTTCAGGCAAATTTTTGCTTCCAACGCCCTAGAAACTTGGGTTTTTTTTTAAACTTTTGAAAAAATTGTTGGTTTTACGTAGTTTTCGGCGAACTTTTCGTATTCCCCGTGGTATCCATGTTATTTTTCAGTATTCACTACAAAAACGAGTGGTTTTCGTGCCAGAAAGCCATAGAATCTTCATTTTTCACTCAAAATAGCAGTTTCCGTGTCTTTTCGCACTTAGCACCCCCCCCCCCTCTTTCCGTGACCACTCGAAACGAGCTCTCGATCCGCTTGGTCACTTCTGGGTCTGTTCGCAGAAGCGTCCGTGGGGAGTGCATCTGGCGGCGGCGAGTTGCACGGCGGACGCTTTTAGGAGACGCCAACTGATGATGGATATGTTTGGCAGGCGGCCGCCCCGGAATTCGGGTGACACGAGCCTCAGAGACCGACGTTTCAAGTCGCCCGTGCGTGACGGACAGCGACCGAATAGAGGCCGTCGCACTTGGATGAGGGCAGATGGCCAGGGAGTTGTTTTCGTTAAAATCGGAAGATCAAACAACCCAATAACATGAAAACAAGGCCAACAGACGTGTTGTAAATCAAAGATCACATGGATGATTCAAGAAATTCTGGCAGCAATTCAAAATTATAGCATTTTATAATCAAAATCGAATTCTGCTTCATATAAGGAGTCGAGCAACATAAGGCGTATTCAGGCAGTGGTAAGGTAATCGCGCCCCATTTCACGCGGCGCGGTCGCGCGGCGGCCCCCTGCGCGCGGGTAACTTTAGCCTTTAGACGGCTTCCAAACTGTAAGATTTTTATGAAACTGCTTGAAAAGTAAGAATACATATTGTTCATACTTTTAAAATACTTAAAATGCTTCAATTTCCTTAAAAATCGTTTAAAAGCTTTGAAAGTTCCTGAAAATAGCTTTTTTCGAGTTTTTTTTTCAAAAATAGCTTTTTTTCGAGTTTTAGAGATCAAAACAAACTAAATTCTTTAAATTTCTACTTTTATAGCAGTATTAGCGCCCCATCGTACGCGGCGCGGTCGCACGGCGGCCCCTGCGCGCGGGTAAAGTTTGATCTTATTGCGCTCCAAAACGGTCCAATTTGGTCAGAATCCACAAGAATTCAATTCATTTTTTATGTATTTTTCTGGTCACAGACCAAATTCCCAATCTGAAGAGTGGAAAAACAATCTGAAACACACATCCGGAGATTAAAAACAAATTACCCGTGCAAAAGCGGAAAAAAGATTCATTGTTGTTTTTGTGGAAGCAGGATCTTTGTCTGGGCCTCCGTTACACTGAAACCTCTCATTTTTCATTCTAAAGTGCAGTTTTCCACTTGACATGGGCAATGGAGCTTGAAAACTGGTTTGCATTTGAGAACAAGGGCAACCAGTCATGAATTTTCGAAGATTCTAGTTTGAAAAAGGAATCCAAAAAGAGGTCGATCGAGGTATATAATGAAATGTTTTTGACGGGTACGGTAATCGCGCTCCATTGATAAGGCGCGGGCGCGCGGTAGTCACAGCGCGCGCTTTCCTTCTTTAAGTGCAATTTTATTACCTTCAACGGTGAAAACAGAACTTTTCCTTTACAATAAGTATAATCCGGTTGAATATTTCATCTCACATATGTCTGTTGATGTATGATTTGCCGAAAATCTAATTTCTCAAGCCAGCCTCTCAAAAATAAGAGAAAACTGCACCGAAATTGAATCAAGCCAGCTCTCAGAGCTTCCTCGAGGTGGCGATTCTTCATGTTGCCAATCTCCAGGGGCGCTATCTGTCAAATCAGGGGTGGTCGCGGTCAAAAGGCGCTTCCGCGCACGTAGCCCACGTGCTTCCGTGGCGCAATAGGCAGCGCGTTCGGCTGTTAACCGAAAGGTTGGTGGTTCGAGCCCACCCGGGAGCGAATCTTTTTTGTTTCACTGGAAACACATAACAAACTAGTTTTTTCCTGGTTTTAGTCTATTTTTCTTTGGTATATATTTTTGTTTGTGATTCAAATGATTGAAAATTCAAAGTAAAGGTAAGATAACTCACGTGTCAGGGTAGCAAATATCCTGGGCATTGACGGCAGTGAATAATACGGCCAAAAGTACCGCTAGGAGCCGCCGGCAGTGCATCGGCTGTACATCAGCTATAGAAAGTGGTAAAAGCTGGAGAGAATCAGTCGCGAAGGCCACGCCCCCTGGGGAAGTCCGGGTTCTGCTTGTGATCTCTGCAAGCTCCGCCCCTTTTCGGGAAGAAACCCCGCCCCCTTCGGACAGCGGAAAATAGATTTGCTGCTTGGGGAATGCATATGGAATTAGGTACAACTCGATTATCCACCGGCCGGCGGCGATTGTTTCCGGGCGGAGGAGGGCACTTTTTGGGGGAAAACAATGAAAAACGGGGAGATTGAATGGCTTCCAAGGTTGCAAAAATGTTTTTACAAGTAGACGAACCAATTTAAAGGTGCAACAGATAGATTCGAACAAATAAAAAATTTTGACCACTGAGCGGATCGAACGCCCAACCTTTCGATCTGGAGTCGAACGCGCTACCATTGCGCCAAGCAGTCACGGTAGCAGCTGGCGGCCGCGCCCGTTATGAACAGAGCCATGCATGCAGGCGCTCGAAAAGTTGCAGATCATAACTTCATTGTGTTCTTCACACTTTAAGTGTTTTATTCCTGTCCCTCTTTTATCTTCTTCTCCATGATCTCCTTGTAGTCGCTCAGAAACTTCTTGCACAGATTCGTCACGTTCTCATCCGTCCTGGCAACCAAGCTCGAATCCTTCTTGGTCATCAGCACCCTCAGCGCACAGATGAATTCCTCCTCCCTCTTCAGAAGCCCATAGCGGAACTTCCTCAATTCGGCGAGGTAGTCAGTCGGCGTCTTCACAGCCTCGGAGAGCTTCTCCAGCTCCTCTTCGACGTGGAGGATGTAGACCATGATTCCAGTGCGGCCGACTCCGTCAGAGCAGTGAACCACCAAACGAACTTGCTGGGAGTCGATGACGTTTCTGATGACTTCAGGGGGAGTGAAGTTGTCTCCGACTGAAAATGACTTGTTCCTGAACTGAATTAAAAATACCGTAGGCATCTATCCAGTGGAAGTGATTGACGCGGAGTTTAGCCTCTCCGTTCTTCTTGCTGGACACCAGAAACTCTCTTTCGAACACGTTGTCTTCACCATCGTGGCTGGATGAAATGCACTCAACTCGGATGTCGCCGTAGGAGAAGTTCATGATGTCACCCTTGTTTTCGGGGAAGTAGAAGGAACAGACGGTTTCTCCCTAAAGAGGAAGTTAGGGGAGAGAGAGAGAGAGAGAGAGAGAGAGAGTCAGAAAGAGAGAGAGAGAGAGAGAGAGAGAGAGAGAGAGAGAGAGAGAGACGGAAAGAGAGAGAGCAAGAGAGAGACAGTGAAAGAGACAGAGAGACAGAGAGAGTTAGAGGGAGAGGGAGAGATAGAGGGATAGAGATAACGAGAGAGATAGAGATAGAGAGATATAGAGAGAGAAAGGAAAGAGACCGAGAGAGAGAGAGAGAGAGAGAGAGAGAGAGAGAGAGAGGGAGGGAGGGAGAGAGATAGAGAAAGAGAGAGACAGAGAGAGACAGAGAGACAGAGAGAGGGAGAGAGACAGAGAGAAGGAGAGAGAAAGAAGAAAGAGAGAAAGAGAGAGAGAGCGAGAGAGAGAGAGAGAGAGAGAGAGAACAAACCTCCTCCTCAAAACCGCACAACATCACAATGTTCTGAATCTTCTCCTGATAAATCATGTACCAGAACTCCGTACGCGTCTTGTCCACCGGCGCCTGGGTACAAATGATATTCCTCAGTCTGGTATTCCTCGTCATGTAGTTTGCACTAAAATCAATAAATAGTCAAACTACTGTAACCCAAACATACTGGATGTACTCAACAGGGCTGAAGTCCAACTTCACACGAGTCTCCTCCAAACAGCCGACGTCCTTGTATCTGTTTCGACCGGTGGTCAGATTGGCATCGAATGCAGGCATCTTAGTCAAGTCCAGATGCTCCTTCATGGCTTTGAACTGTTCCAGCAAGGTGGGGATGGTCGAGGTGACAATCTGAAATGAGTAACTTTTCTTATGCGACCACCCATTCGGACCACCCAGTTCGGCCCGCCCTGAACCAACCTTCTCCGCAAACTCCTCCCTCCTAATGTCTTGCTTCAGCATCAGTGCCTTCTTCGCTTCATCTCTCTTCTTGCACAATTCCTTCTCTTTCTTAGCTGCAGCATCTGCCTTCTTCTTCCTTCTGGAAGCCTTCCTCTTGTCTTGCTCCGTCTGGTGGACATTGTTGCTGTTCGCCTCTCCGGAGGAAACGAAACTCGTTTTGGAGCAAGAGGACGGGGGCTGCTTCTTGTAGGCGTCAGACTTCCTGTCGGGCTTCTTGCTCTTCTGGCGGGCCATGCCGACCGGCGGAAGAGGGCGGAGGAGACGAAATGAGCGGTCGGGAAGGATATTCGAATTAGGGTAATTTGGAATCACGTTTACGGGAGTTTTATGCAAAATATCTTGTAGGTTAATGAGAGGCTTGGAGACAGGGAGAGAGAGAGGGGGAGAGAGAGAGAGAGAAAGCACAGAAACGGCTGAGATCCTATGCGGCTCGCATTCATAAGGGCGGCGGCCGCCATTAGACTTCGTGACCGCTTGGCGCAATGGTAGCGCGTTCGACTCCAGATCGAAAGGTTGGGCGTTCGATCCGCTCAGTGGTCAAATTTTTTTCTTTGTCTGAATCTTTCATCCATACCTCTAAATTGAATCACAAATTTGTAAAATGTTTTTGCCACGCTGAAGACCACCAAAACATCATAGAGGGGAAAAAGTGGAAATGGAAAAGACTTTACGTCACGTAAAAATCAAAATTCCGTGAAATCCCCTCTCCTAGAAAATAGTGTTGTTGAGCCATATTTCCCCCTCAAACAACTATGAAATCAAATTAAAACAAGTTAAAAGTGAAAAGATCCGCAAAACAAGCTTGATTCAAACATTTTAGGCAAAAAGCAAAAAGTAAGCCCGATGCGGGGCTCGAACCCGCGACAGCCAGATTAAGAGTCTGGTGCTCTACCGACTGAGCTAACCGGGCGCCGTAGACAGCTGCAGGCAGGCGCCTTTTGAAAGGGCGCGTTCGGTGACCTCTTGCCTATTTTTTTTTGAAAGAGAGCGAGAGAGAATGAGAGAGGAACCGGGAAAGGGAAGCGACCCTACGCCACGTGACGTGAAAATCAAAATTCCGTGAAATCCCCTCTCAACCGCGCATTTCGTCTCCTCCTCTCCCCTTCGCCGGTCGTCATGCCCTCCTTCAAGAAGACCTCGAAGGAGAATCAGCCAAAGGGAGCCGAATCCAAGAAAAACCCCAAATCTACCAGATGCGCTAAGAAAAACTCGAAGCTCTCCAAAGAGGGCAACAAAGAGCCATCGAAACAGGAGACGAAACCTTCGACGGAAATGACAAACGGAGACGAAGATTCCGAAGCGAGAAAGCAGTTGATCGAATACGGAGATTCTAAAGTCCGAAAACGGTTTCTTCAATATTTCAGGGAAAAAGCGGAACGTTAAAGGAAAGAGGCTGATAATGTGTTTCGTGACTACAAGCCAAACCAGCATACTTGGGAAACAAAAGTGATTGGCAGGATTCTTTCAACTGGCCTATCGAAACTGATCAATGAGTTCGATTCCGTTGAGGAGGCGTCTTTGGAAATGAAGAAGATGCAAGGATTCGCTGAGAATCTGAAAACTGGAAGGAATAGGTACAAGGAAATTGGGTGTTGGGACGAGAGCAGAGTGAAACTGGATATGGGACCTGTCGATTACATTCAGTGAGTCAGTACGTCGAAATTGAAAAATCTAGCTTTAGTGCAAACATCATCATCGAGAATGAATACCGGAAAATTTTCAAGAAAAAAGGAGAGAAGCTGTTTGTACCTATGGTCATCTGCACTCAGGCTCCGCTAGACAAAACTCGCGAAGAGTTTTGGTACATGGTCTATCAGGAGAACATCGATGAGATTGTGATGCTGTGCAACTATAAGGAAAAGGTTGGGGAACTCTCTCTCTTTCACTCTCTCTCTCTCTCTCTCTCTCTCTCTCTCTCTCTCTCTCTTGCTCTCACCCTCTCACCCTCTCTCTCTCTCTGCGTCTGTAACCGTCTGATCACTGTTTCTCTCTCTCCTCTCTGCGTCTTTAATTGTCTGGCTGTTTCCTCTACGTTTTTAACTGTCTAGTTCTTCTGTCTGCGTCTCTTACCGTCTAATAACTGTTTCTTTGTTTCTCTCTTTGCGTCTCTCACTGTCTGTCTCTTCCCTCTACGTCCCTAACTGTTTCTCTCTTTCTCTCTCTCTCTCTCTCTCTCTCTCTCTCTCTCTCTTTCTCTCTCTTTCTCTGCGTCTCTAGCCGTCTGATAACTGTTTCTCTGTTTCTCTCTCTCTCTCTCTCTCTCTCTCTATCTTGCTCTCGCTCTCTGCGTCTCTAAATGCCTGCCTCTTCCCTCTACGTTTTTCACTGTCTCGTTCTTCTTTCTGCGTCTTTAACCGTCTAATAACTGTTTCTCTCTTTATCTAGGCTCTGTATACCCAAGTGTTCAGGGAGTGATCGTCTGTTCCCGCTACTTCCCCGAAAGTGTCGATGACGTCCGCAACTTTGGACAGATAAGGATTGAGTGTCTCAAAGTCAGTTTTTCCATGATTCGTGTTAGAAAGGGAATTTCAGTTGGAAGAGGACCCCGTTCAGAACCTGTTCCGCAGAGAGTTTATGGTCACTAATAAGGAAGAGAAGGACGAAATTCATCACTTTGTCACACACCTGCACTACACCAATGCCTTCGGTGAGGGGGTTCACGCTCACACGCTCTCTCTCTCTCTCTCTCTCTCTCTCTCTCTCTCCCTAACCCCTCCCATTCCAGTTGGCCCTGATGCTCCTCGTCCTTCCTTCCTTGATGCGCCTTGCTCTCGCGTGATCCATTGTTCCGACAGAGTTGGTCGTTCCGGCATTGCTGCCTACATTATGCACACGTATACTCAAGCGGTGTTGTGGGCAGCCGCAAAGAGAAGGAAGAAGCCTAAAAGGTTCAATTGGATGGGGCCAATGGAGCATCTTCAAGGTCTGAGGGAAAAGCGCTACGGAGCTATCCAGACAGTGGAGCAATTAGCCCTCGCTCTGAGAATGATTCTGGAGCAAATTACCTTTGGAAAGCCCAACAGTGAAACTGAGCAAGGAAAGCAAAAGTTCATGGAAGACTACGACAAATTGATCAGGAAGGCTAAGAAGTGAGGAAGCCATAACGTCACAAGATTGCAATTAATTACAAACGAATAAAGATTGTCCCCCCTCCCCTCCATCCCCTCCATCCCCATCGATATCCGGAAGGCTAAGGCTGGGAAGTAAAGAAGCCATGACGTCACAAGATTGAAAGCAACTAGATGTAACAATAAAGATTGTTCACGAAAATAGTTTCTCCTCTCTCAAGTTTTAAAGGGGAAGGACCGCGTACAAATACTTTTTCTAATTTTGTGACAAATGCCTAGATCTCATTTCCAGGAATCCGAAAAATACCTCTATTACCTATTTTGGATCAAAATGAACCGATTAAGGAGCGCTTGAATTTTGGCTAAATTGCAGTTTGAATTGCCGCCAACTCTGCGTCTCCCCATTTCCCACACTCTCTCGCCCACTCTGGCCGTGTTTCCGTGCGGCAAACGCGTAAAACGGCCGTGTAAACGCGCCCCTTTTGCAGTCCAAATCATATAAAAGGGGTATGTTTCAGAATCGTGGGAACGACATCTATTCAATAAAATAATTGTTAAGAGACTTTGAAATATCAATTTTACAAGGTCCTTCCCCTTTAAATCAAACGGTTGAAAAACGAAAAAGCGAAAAAGCAAAAAATGTCGAAAATATCATCATGTACGAAAATATCATTAAAAAAGAAACGAAAAAATTCTTTTTTCTCAATTTTTAAATCAATCGATTGAAAAAAAAACGAAAAAGCAAAACATAAGCCCGAATCGGGGATCGAACCCGCGACAGCCAGATTAAGAGTCTGGGGCTCTACCGACTGAGCTAACCGGGCGGCGCGAAGCGAGTGCGCCAGGCGCCTTTTGAAGGGCGCGTTCGGTGACCTCTTGCCTTTTTTCGAAAGAGAGAGAGAGAGAGAGAGAGAGAGAGAATGAGAGAGGAACCGGGAAAGGGAAGCGACCCTACGCCACGTGACGTGAAAATCAAAATTCCGTGAAATCCCCTCTCCACCGCGCATTTCGTCTCCTCCTCTCCCCTCCGCCGGTCGTCATGCCCTCCTTCAAGAAGACCTCGAAGGAGAATCAGCCAAAGGGAGCCGAATCCAAGAAAAACCCCAAATCTACCAGATGCGCTAAGAAAAACTCGAAGCTCTCCAAAGAGGGCAACAAAGAGCCATCGAAACAGGTTACGAAACCTTCGATTGAGAAGGCAAACGCAGACGAAGATTCCGAAGCAAGAAAGCAGCGGAAGTTTCTGGAGTATCTCAAGAGAAAAACTGAAGAAAATGAGATGGCAAGGGTATATATGCAACTTCGCTACAAGGTGGAGCAGAAGATTTGGGAAACGCACGTGATTGAGCCACTTCTCTCCACTGGCCTTCAGGAAATGATGAATCAGTTCAATTCGATTGAGAATAAGCCTCTGCCGGAAATGGAGATGATGTATTTCACTGTGAATCAGAGAAGGGAAAATGGGAAGAATCGGTACAGTCAGATTGGATGTTGGGATGAGAGCAGAGTGAAGTGCGGAGGGTACATTCAGTGAGTTTTTGAAATTTGATTTCTACTTCAGGAAATTGAAAAATAACTTTAAAAATGGGGTTTCAGTGCAAACTATATCATGAAAGAGGCGTTTATCAAAGATTCCACTTCTGAAGCTAGGAAATTCGCACCTAAGGTCATATGCACCCAGGGCCCGTTGGAGAAAACCCGGGAGGACTTTTGGCACATGGTCTATGAGGAGAACATTGAAGAGATTGTGATGCTGTGTAACTTTAAGGAAGAGGTTGGTGAATTTCTCTCGCTCTCTCTCTCTCACTCACTCTCTCTCTCTCTCTCCCTCTGCGTCTCTAACTATCTGCCTTTTCCCTCTACGTCCCTAACTGTCTCCCCTTCCGTCTGCGCCTCTAACTGTCTGATAACTGTTTCTCTCCCTCTCTGCGTCTCTAACTATCTGCCTTTTCCCTCTACGTCCCTGTCTCCCCTTCCGTCTGCGCCCTCCGATAACTGATTCTCTGTTTCTCTCTCTCTCTCTCTCTCTCTCTCTCTCTCTCTCTCTCTCTACCAATGTTTACAGGGAGTTGTCGTCTGTTCCCGCTACTTCCCTGAAAATGTCGATGACGTCCGCAATTTCGGAGATATGAGAATTGAGTGTTTCAAAGTCAGTTTTTCTAACATTTAAATTTAATTTCAACTTCAGTTCGAGGAAGACACCGCTGAGAGTATGTTTCGGAGGGAGTTTAAGGTCACCCATAAGGAAAGGAAGAATGAAAATCCTATGATCGTCAGACATCTGCACTACACCAATGCCTTCGGTGAGGGGGTTCACGCTCACACACGCTCTCTCTCTCTCTCTCTCTCTCTAACCCCTCCCATTCCAGTTGGCCCTGATGCTCCTCGTCCTTCCTTCCTCCAACATCCCTGCTCTCGCGTGGTCCATTGTTCCGACGGCGTTGGCCGTTCCGGCATCGCTGCCTACATCTTGCTCGTCTTCAATCACGCTGTCATGTGGAATAAGGACAAACAGAAGTTGAACAAGGAGAACAAAATTGAGCCTCCTATCAATGTCTATCAGAAGACTCCCTTCCAGCTTTTCCTTCAGTTGAGGGAAAGCCGCTACTTAGCTATCAAGACAGTGGAGCAATTCGCCCTCGCTCTGAGGATGATTCTGGAGCAAAAGATCTCCCGTGAGGTGCCCAACAGTGAAATTGAGCAAGGAAAGAAAAAGTTCATGGAAGACTACGACAAATTGATCAGGAAGGCTAAGAAGTGAGGAAGCCATAACGTCACAAGATTGCAATTAATTACAAACGAATAAAGATTGTTCACAAAGAACGTCTCTTTTTTCTCAATTTTCAAATCAATCGATTGAAAAAATAAAAAGCAAAAGGTAAGCCCGATGCGGGGCTCGAACCCGCGACAGCCAGATTAAGAGTCTGGTGCTCTACCGACTGAGCCAACCAGGCGCGGCAGACTGCGGCAGGCAGTCTGCATTTTGAACATTCGGCGCGCCCTCTTACACTCTTTGCACGATCAAAGATTACAGAAATGCTTTATTCACACAAAATGGCAAATGGAACAACCCTAAGCAGTGAATCATCAGAAAAGTGAAAGCCCATTCACCCGAAAATCGATATTTGAGCTACAGTACCCGTTAAATCAATCATCAAATCAGTTCCTATTCTGGTAAAATTGTAAAAAAGTCTCCTTTCGGACTGATCTTCATCTTCCGAACAGGACGGTTGAGCTCAATGATAAACCGGTAGATATCATTCCTCATGTCGTAAAGGGTTTTGTCCCTGAATTCTCCCTCCAAATATTGGCGCCTTTCTGGTGGACACTAAAATTCATAGAAATTTAAAGAAATCAGGGAAAACTTACAGTTGGTTCAGGAACATTGTTACTGATCATGACATTATTGACCACTTTACAGCAATCGCACATTTCACTTTCAGAAGTGTGGAAGAGGTGACGTCCGAATTGGAAGTAGGGGTGTTTTAAGGTAGACTCAGCGCTCCATCGTACTTCCTAAAAAAAAGGAATTAGGCAACAATTTGAAAATTAATAGAAGTTTATGGATATTTTAAAAAAGAAAAAAGGATTCGCTCCCGGGTGGGCTCGAACCACCAACCTTTCGGTTAACAGCCGAACGCGCTGCCTATTGCGCCACGGAAGCACACAGGCGAGCGCGGCCGCAGACGTTGATATAATCGAGAGCGCCGCGTACGCCGAATACTTACCGGATTGAACTGCAACATTCCGTAGATGACCTCCCTCGCTTGGGGATCAGCAAAGAGGAACCTGGTCGGATCGTAAATGAGGAGAGAATCAAATCGGCCCTTCTGAATTGGTATGCTATTCCGGATGTGGTTTTTGGCTCCTTCTGGCGCGTTCTTCAAATCGTTCTCATTTGGTGTTCCCAAGATTTCGATGATCTTTTCTAACTGAAAACCGACTTTAAAAACTGATTTTGAATTATTTACCTGAGGAACGTTGGAGGTTGTGTCCTCAACTTCGAAGAGAATCTTTCCGCAGAGGAGTTCAAAGAAGACACAGCCTGCTGCCCAGATATCCACGCCGAAGGAATAACTAAAACAAAGGATTATAAAAGTTATAAATTTTTAGGAATTACCTATTTCCACCCATTAAGAGCTCAGGAGCTTTGTAGTAATGGGTCACAACGTTCATAGATAGATTTTTGTTATGGTGATCACCCACGTATTTGGCCAGCCCTGAAATAGTAAAATGAGAAAAAAATGAGTTTGTGAGGATGTGAGGATGTGAGGAAATCAGGCTGTGAGAAAGTGAGGCTGCGGGGAAGTGAGAAAGTGATCTTTCGAGAATGGTAGAATGAGAGAAAATGAGGACCTTAGGACGTGAGGACGTAAAGCGGTGAACATGTGACGTTGTGAGATTGATAGCATGTGAGGCAATGACGATGTGAAGAGGGGAGGATGTGAGGTAATGAGAATGTGAGGTTGTGAGAAGACAAGGAGGTGAAGATGAAAAAATTGGAGAACGTGAGGACGTGAGGAGTTGAGAAAGTGAGGGCGTGAGAATGTGAGGAAAATAGTATGTGAGGTTGTGAGGAGGTAAGCAGGTGAAGATGTGAAAATGTGAGGATGTGAGGACGTGAACAATTGGTGTGAGGATGTAAGGATGTGGTTGCAAGGCTGTGGGAATGTGAGCAAATGAGAATGTGAGGATGTGAACCTAAAACAGTGTGAGAATGTGATATTGTTAGCGAATAACGATTTGAAATGTGAGCATGTGAGGAAATGAGGGTGCGAGGTGAGTATGTGAACATGTGAGGTTGTGAGAACGTTATGATCTTGGGAAGTGAGGTTGTGAGGACGTGTGTCAATGTGAGGAAATGAGATGAAGTGTGAGTGAAGAGAAACAACTGACGACGTGATGATCCCAGGTTGTGAGGATGGGATTGAGAATGTGAGGATGTGAGTAAATTAGGAACAGTGGGCATGTGAGGATGTGAGAAAATGAGCAAATGACAAAAACTCACCGAAGTCACAAATTTTGAGCATACAATTCTGGTTCACCAGCAGATTCGCCGGTTTAATATCCCGGTGGATGATTTTCGCAGAATGTAAGTACTTCAGCCCTCTCATCAATTGGTACATAAAAATGTAAACATGATCTTGGTGAATATTCTTCGAGAAAGCGATCAATTTATAGAGATCCGTTTCCATGATTTCGGTTAGAAGGTGTCTGAAAAAAGTAAATTTGAAAAGTATAACATTAGAACAACGATTTTCAGTGAATCTATAAAAAAGCAAAAAGTAAGCCCGATGCGGGGCTCGAACCCGCGACAGCCAGATTAAGAGTCTGGTGCTCTACCGACTGAGCTAACCGGGCGGCGCTGACAGAGGGCGCCAGGTGCCTTTTGAACAGCGCGGGTCTCCCCACAGCTCATTTGTCGATCTCTCTCTCTCTCTCTCTCTCTCTCTCCCTCCCTCTCTCTCTCTCTCTCTAACTCACATTTTGCTAAACGAAGTAGGATTTTCCGGAATCAGTATATCTCGAAGAAAAAGAATCTGAAAACCACATTTTCATCTGAACTCAACTTTATAAACTAACATTTTCATTTTCGAGATTGGCAAGAAGTTTGATTTCTCGAAATGCTTGTTTACAAGTGGTCATGTTCGTAAATAAATGATCCATTGTTTTCAAGGCTAAGGGTCCGAACCGGGGATCGTAAACTCTTCTGAAAATTGATAAATTTGGTACTTTTTCATTAAATTATCGATTTGAAACTTTTTAAACGAAAAATACTTACGAAACAATTCCGTAAGTTCCACATCCGACCTGTTGGGCGAAAGTTGGATAATTCGATTGACCGTTTGGATTGACGTGCTGCATCTGATTCACCATGGAAGTTGACTGAAAAAGTTCTTTTTGAAAGATTAGCACTGGAGCGCTTTTACCGGGTACTGTTGCTGGTGTTGCATAGGGAAAGGATGCATTTGTTGGTGTGGCATAGGGAAAGGGTGCATTCCTTAGGTGGTCGTGGCAGGAACGCCCTGGAATGAATTGGTTTAAGAGAGGGAGAGAGAGAGAGAGAGAGAGAGAGAGAGATAATTTAGCTGTGGGGAGACCCGCGCTGTTCAAAAGGCACCTGGCGCCCTCGCTCTGCGGCGCCCGGTTAGCTCAGTCGGTAGAGCACCAGACTCTTAATCTGGCTGTCGCGGGTTCGAGCCCCGCATCGGACTTAACTTTTGCTTTTTACTTCTAATTACGAAAATAGATGCCTTTTACAATTTTTGAGCTCTTTTTCTCCAATATTTAAAAATAGCGAAAATTGTTAAAATCAATTTTGTTTACAAAAACAAAATATAGTTTAGTTTACAAACATAAACTATAAATAGGTTAATAAAAACAGGTATCCATTTCACAAAACTAATTTTGTTTATAGCAAAAAAAACAGTCAAGAAAAAGTTATGCGAAGTTTCTAGTCTCCAATATTTAAAAATAGCGAAAATATTTCACCTTTCCATTTTTTAAACAATCGGTAAATACCAACACTTGAAAACTACATTTTAAATTAATAATTCAAAATGAGCGTTTAAAATAATAATAAAACATAAAATTAACAAATTAACTGAAAACATAATTTATAAAAGTGAATTTCAATTGCAAGTGGCTACTAGTGTTTGGCTAATTATGCATAAACGCGAACGGTATCGATTTTTCTGGAATATTGGCTTTTTTATTCTAGAATAAACGCAAAAAACACCGAACCTGCTTTTCTTTAAATTACTGATAATTTTAAAATAAAATGTTTTAACAGAGTTTATTTTAATTTTTAATGTATGTTTAAAATATTGTGAAACGAAACTTTAAAACTCATTTTCACTGTTTTATATTGACTTTTAAATATTTTCAATTATGTTTTGAATATTTAGAAGCAATTGTACGAAGCTAAAAGCGCCGAATTATTCCTTTCTAGTTTAAAAAAAATCAATAAAATAAATTTGAAATTTGGAGAAGGAAAAACGTTTTTAAAAATTACATGACACTGTTTCAAAGAAACTAGTCGTATTACACCAAAAATGATGATAAATAACACTTTCTCAAAATTAAACAACAATAAAAAATCTTTAAATCTATTTTTAAATGTAAAATGAAATTTATGAGTAATAAAATTAGTTTTTATCAACTAAATCAGAGTGTTTCTTGCTTTTTATTGCTATTTTATAGTTAAAATGTGGGTTTTATGAGGTTTAAAGAGCGGAAACTGGTGGAAAGCCGGGTGGGAAATTCAAATTCCCGTAAAGGGTAATAATGGCGCGTGGAGGTCGCGTCGGTGATGGTACGGGCAAAAACCGGCGGTGAGGGAGCGGTCATCTGTGCGTTGTGGGAGTGGAGAGCGCAGACGGCGCGAGACCGGTGGGAGTGAGCGTGGGAAAGGCGGAGACGCAGAGTACCGGCGGGAAGAAGAACGTCTGTGTGTTTCAGATGTTTCAGAGATACGCGCTGGATGGGAAGATGAATGGGACAATGGGGAAGAGAGAGAGAGAGAGAGAGAGAGAGAGAGAGAGAAAGAGAGAGAGAGAGAGAGAGAGAGAGAGAGAGAGAGAGAAACAGTGACAGAGACAGAGACAACGGCGGAGAGGCAGTGTGAACGACTGGGCGCCGTATAAAAAACAGCCGGCGCCCACATTCTCCGCCGCCCGGTTAGCTCAGTCGGTAGAGCACCAGACTCTTAATCTGGCTGTCGCGGGTTCGAGCCCCGCATCGGGCTTACATTTTTTGCTTCTTTCGAAAATGACTGTGATAAGTTTTTGATCATTCTTAAGTGAATTTAAATATCGAAAAGAAAAGAAATGGTAACTAATGTCTAGTTTTGGAGCGAATAATGGTGGGAACAGAATGTGGGCGAAAACTAAACGAATGAGTCCATAAAATGACCCAACAGGTGCGAAGTGGGTGGGAAATTCGATCTCCGGCGACCTAGTGCAGCAGAAAGCATGCCACAATGGCTCATTAACACAACAACTGCCACTCGGCGCGATATGCTAATTAACCTTGACGTGTCCTTGGGTGATGGATGGACTGACAGAAACTGCAGGGCGACCAGGGAGTGCCAATGGCAATTTGTTAGATGTGTATCTGGGTGACATGTTGATGGGTGAAGATACCCGAGGGGATAATATTAAAGCAGGTGGGAAAACTGTTGATTTACGAACATGGCAAAAAGATCTCGGATAAAGCTAATATAAAAGCACACCTTTTTTCTTCGTCTAGAACGAGTAATAGAAAAATACAAAACATTCTGAAGGCCAAAACTCTAAAAGACTATGAATTTCGAATATTATAGATAAAAAGCAAAAGTAAGCCCGATGCGGGGCTCGAACCCGCGACAGCCAGATTAAGAGTCTGGTGCTCTACCGACTGAGCTAACCGGGCAGTACTAGCTGGGCGCGCCATGTGCCTTTTGAACGGCGCCGTCTGCCGATAGTACGCAATAGGATGTGAACTGTACGTGAGCGCGTGACTGAATGAAAGCGTGAGTCAGCACGTGAGCACGTGAGTAAATGAGTGGATGAGACTAAACATCAATTGATCGTCCAAACTATAGACCCAGATAAGACCTGATAAGACAGTTACATGCCATCTGCAGCGGAACAACATCCTCTTTTTCCACATTTGAAACCCGGCCAAGTTAGTTTTTTTCTTTTCACAAAGACCTATTTTATCAGGAAAATGAAGATTTATGCCCAATTTCTGTAGTTCCTTGGAAGAAAATAGCTTTTATTGTTGTTTTAATATTCACTTTCTTAATTTATTTGCTGACTTCGATTAAAGATTCAAAATGTGAGTTTTACAATTAAAAAAAACTCAAATTAGGTATTTTCAGCTCAGAATGTTTATGGGAGTTATAGTAAGTTTTTTTTAAAGATTTAAAAAAATCATCATTTCAAAGAACTCTAAAACATGAATTAAAGGGTTAAACGAATTGTAAGTAAACACGCTCCAGTGCTAAACATCTGCTCTATTGTCCTTTTGCCAGACGAATTGGTGTAAGCGTGCTCCATTTACAAAACTACCATCTTCCAATTAATATAATTTTAATTCTTATTTTAGATATTCATTTTTCAAAGGAAATTGAATCAATCGATGATGTATGTTTACACCCCCAAGTGGATTTTTTCGATCCAGAAATTATGAAGGTAAAAATGAAATTTTGGTTTTTTTTCTTTTTTTTTTAGTTTTATCGCGATCCAATAATATGTAACGGCAAATTTCTAAATGTAACTTATGTCGAGAAAAATCGATTAAAAATTTGGAATCCTGAAAAATTTGACTGTTGGGGAAGGTGGGATTTTCCTCTTTTTTAACTTTTTTAAATTTAATTTTTTTAAAAATTATCATTAAAAATTGAATTTTTAGGTGTCAAAAATTTCATTCTAACGCTAAAAACGAAGAAGGACCTTGGTTTCACACAGAAAATAACACAATTTTTAAATGTGATATTGTAAGTTACAAAAAGACTTTTAAAAAATTAAATAAATTTTTTTCAGATTGAAACTCAATGTTCAACCAAAAATCAGGGTTTTGAAAATTCCACCTATTTTTATCTTCATACTCAAATTGTTGAAGTGTAAGTATTTTTTAATTATTTTAATTAATTATTAAAGTAATTTAATTAATAAGTTACTTTAAAGGTCTCTGGAACCTCCGAAAATCGAAGCTCCAGGAAAACAATACAATATCTACTTCATTACGATTGATTCACAGGCCTATACTCAAACTTTTAGGTAAAAAAAATAATAAAAAAAAAATTAAAAATTGATTTTTTCAGGAATTTAAATAAAACTAATCAATTTTTGTTGGACGAAATGGAAGCTGTCCATTTTAAATACATGAATCGACAGGCATCTGGAAGCAGAGAAAATGCCATTGCTTGGTGGTTCGGTAAGTTTTGTTTTTAAATGAATTTAATTTTTTTAAAATTAATTAACTTTGGGCCTTAAATGTAGTTCAAAATGACCCAAATAGGTAATGCCGAGGGCTTAGGACGCTTTTTAGGTGATGGGGTTACGGTAGGTCCCCAAGGGGTACTGTGGATGTTTAAACTTTATTTTAAGTTTTGGATGTTTAAACTTTAAAAAGTGCTAACTTATAGATACTAATCAATTCTAAATTAATTATTAAGAATATTCATTATCAGCATAAACTACGATTTTCATAATGTAAGCAGTTTTCAGCAAAAAAAAACACCTAAAATCGGCATATTTTCGATTTTTAAAAGAAAAAGTCTGAAAAAAGTCAAAAAATGGTCACTTATTTCATTTGCCAGATTTTTGAACAAATATTCCCGGAAAATTAAGGAGAAAAATCGATCTCAAATATATTTCCTTAATTTATTATGCTCAATTTCGAAAGGCAAAACAAAATAATCCAAAGGGGATTCGAACTCGGGTTCCGAGATTTGCAAGCAAGGACGGTACCACTTGACCACCGGGCGCCAAATTTAAAGGACGCGCCGGAACGACCCCGTAGCTAAGGGCTTTAAGAATTTTTCAAAGCTTTAGGCTAGTTTTGCGATTTTTAACATTAACTTCATGAGTTTTTTTAGGAAAGATTACCAGCAACATTGACCGTAGTGTTTACAACTTACCCCCTATTGAGCATGAACCTCAATGGAAGAACACTGTGAACTGCAGAAGAGCTCTTGACGAAGAAAAGTTCATTTTGAAAGAATTCGCTGATTATGGCTATGTTGTAAGTCTATGTATTTTACTGAGATCATTCTTTTTTGAAAAAAAAAACTTTAGATTTGAGAAAAAACCTATTTAGACGAGCTTAGTTGAAGATTGGTACGGTACGATGGATTACGAATGTAAAGGGTTCGACCGGATGGTGGCTCACCACACTTATATGTAAGTCTTTTTGTATTAGATAAAAATTTAAAGGGACAGTCAGGGGCCTTTTCATTTCATTATGGTAGGATACGGTCGCCCATTTTGCATATTAAAAAATGCTAAATTGTCTCGCGCACTCCTCATTTCCCTCAATGTCTCATTCCAATTTGAATGCCACTAAACGCAGGACACATTGACCGTCCGGGCCATCCGCACTTTCTGCGGATGGAAACCCGAAATCGGCTACTTTGAGGTTGAATATCTCAAAAACTAGGGATTTCCGACATAAGGTCCCAAAAAGTTTTTTGTACAGCTGAATTTTCTCTTTCGTATGAGACAAAGTTGCAAAAGCCGCCTGACTGTCCCTTTAACCTTTAAAACAATCAATTAAGAATATTCAAGTAAATAGCAAAAAGTAAGCCCGAAGCGGGGCTCGAACCCGCGACAGCCAGATTAAGAGTCTGGTGCTCTACCGACTGAGCTAACCGGGCGGCAGGCGCCTTTTGAACGGCGCCGTCAACGGGCACAGGCGCTAAACAGAGTACATTTTAAACTTAAACGTGTAAAATTGTAGATTTTTTAAAAAATTAAAAACTTTATAAACTTTTTTGTTACGTTCTCTAATAAAACGTTTCTTTCAGTCCCTATGTCCTTGCTTACGAACAAAATCCACGACTGCGCCATTTCCTCGAAAAGAAGCAATGCCTTCTTCGCCATCAACATTTGTTACAGTATGCCGATCAATTTTCCAAGGCTTATAAAGGTTTTACCTTTTTAAATTAAAAAATTAAAATCAAACTTCAGGAAAACCCAAAATCAGCTGGTTGTGGATAGTTCACGCAGGCCATAACAACGAATATGGATCTCAAGATGTCGATATAGATTTATTGAAATTGCTGAAAAATAATAAAAACGAGGTAATTTTAATTAAATATAAAATTTTTAAAAATTTAGTTTGACAATAGTTTTGTATTCATTGCTGGAGACCATGGGATGCGATTTACAGGAGTACTGTATTTCGAAAAAGTTTTAACAAAAAATTTTAGGCGGTGCTTACAAAAGTTGGAAAATTGGATGTCAACAATCCTGTGTTTATGATGACTGTTCCGAAAGAGCTTAGAAAAAATGGAGAACTTATGGAAACTTTGAAGGAAAATGCGGAGGAACTGCAGAGTCATTTTGATGCAAGGGCTACTTTGTTGGATATTTTGAAGGTATTTTTTACAATATAAATAATTTTGTTAAAAAAAATTCTTTTTAACACTGTTTAAAAGCAAAGCAGTCTTTTTCAACAACTTTTTTTAAACAAATTAAGCAGCTTTTTAAAATAATGTTTCAAAATTAAAAGAATTTTAATAAGGAATAAAAAATCAATATCGCACGACTTGAGCGGATGCGTAAAGACAGTGGGGCCTTAAAAACAATTTTTAAAAATTATCAGGTTTTTAAACAAATTTTCAAAAAAGGTTTTTAAACAATTTTTAAAATTTAAGCAGTTTTTTGAAAAAATAAAAAAAATGTTATTTAAAAGGAGCTTTTTTAAACTAGGACGTTACCGCCTGGCCACTGGGAACTCCGTTTCCGTGCGCCACCTTAGTGAAATGGTAGCGTCGTCGCCTGCAAATCTCGCGACCCGAGTTCGAATCCAGCCCTAAAAATTGTTTGCTTTTCACTTCTGAGTACATGTTGTAGATCAAAAAGCAACGTTTACAATCGATATTCCTCAAAAGAGAGAGAGAGAGAGAGAGAGAGAGAGAGAGAGAGAGAGAGAGAAAGAGAGAAAGGCCCATCCAAATACTGTTTCAGTACCAACCAACTACAAACTACAAAGACCGTTCTCTCATGACCATAGAAGGAGAATTCGGGCACTCAGTTCTCAGAAAACAGCCGAAACCTCGAACCTGTCGAACTCTTCCAATTCCACCTGCCTTCTGCATCTGTGAAAGTCCTTTAAACATTGATTTGGTAAAAAAGTAAGTTTTCAAAGTTATTTTCAGAAAAAAATCAATTTCAGACACCCAGGAAGGGCAGAAAGAATCGGTCAAAAAGTAGTTGAACTCCTGAATGAAAAACTATCATCTGCCAATGTTTCCAAATTATGTCGAAATTGGAAATTCAATAAAGTGAATTAAAATTTCAAAATAAGAAATCCAGAAATTTCAGGCTGAAACTCTCACTGAGATGTCTAGGAACCCGACTAGGATTCAGGGAGTTGTTGGTGCAAAAATTGAGAAAAAAGGGATTCAAGCCCAATTTAACGTGAGATTTTGGGTTTTCAGTATTTTGAAATTGTATTTTCAGGTTTTTCTATTGGGGCAAGATCATTCTTCTTTAAATCTTGTCGCAGTAGATAGATTGGATCGATATGGATCGAATGGGGATTGTGTTGAAAAATCACTTCGTAGAATTTGTCATTGTATTTAATAAACGGGTTTTTTAGTTAAAGGGGAAAAACCTTGGAAAATTGATTCTTCAAAGTATCCTTATTATAGTTTCATTGAGTAGAAATCGTTTCCGCGGTTCCGAAACATACCCCTTTTATATGATTTGGGCTGCAAAAGGTGCGCGTTTACACGGCAATTATACGCGTTTGCCGCACGGAAACACGGCTAGAGTGGGCGAGAGAGTGTGGGAAATGGGGAGACGCAGAGTTTGCGGCAATTCAAATGGCAATTTCCCCAAATTTCAAGCGCTAGTAAATCGGTTAATTTTGATCCAAAATGGGTAAAAAAGGTATTTTTCGGAATCCTGAGGATGAGATCTAGACTTTTGTCAAAAAAAATTATTTTTACGCGGTCCTTCCCCTTTAAAAGAATAAAATATTATTGTTTCCAAAGAAAAGGGGGCCCCAGAAAAGCGAAACCTCCTCACGTCTTCACTTCCTCACACCCTCACGTCCTTGGCTCTTCACGGCCAAATAAGCACCATACATCCCTCACATTCACACATCCTCACTTCCACAATTTCACCCTTTCTCAGCTCTTCACATTCTAACATGCTCTCCTCCTCACATGTTTGTCTCTTCAGACCTTCACGTATTCGCTTCATCACATTTTCACAACCTCACATCCTCATTGCCCCATATCCTCACATCCTAACACCCTTTCTTTCTCACTTCCTCACGTCCGAACACCACACTTTCTTAACTTCTACACATCCTCAGTTTCTCCTATCCTCGTCTGCTCCTTTTCTCACATCCACACGTCCTCATTTCTGCAGATCCTCACATTCTTGCTTCATTACATCTTCACCTCCTCACATCTTCACATTTCATTCTTCGCATCCTCACACTCTCACTTTCTTACATCCTTACTTTCTCATTTTCTCACGTCCTCACCTCCTCACATGCTCACATGACCTTTCCAAAGTCTATTTCTTGTTCGGCCGTTAGAAATACGTGACATTGGGGATATTCTTAGGCCTCGAACGTAGGATTACTCATCATCCCGTCATTTTCGCAACAAAAATGCCCTTTCACTCGCATATGTGCAAATCAATAGGCCGTCAACGGTCAGCAGTCAGCCGTCTGCCGGAAGACAAAGGACAGCTCTCACACCATCTCACTTTTACAGCCATTTGCGCCATTTGCGCAACCACATCATTAACGATCACGTATACGTCCCCTTCTCGTTTTCTCCTTAGTCAATAGTTCAACCAACATAATTTTAAGATGGATACTATTCCGACGGAAGTGTTTGTCAAAATATTGATGGGGTTGTCGGTTTTCGACAGAATCCGTTTGACCAGGGTGTCGAAGAAGTTCAAGGCTGTCATCGAAGACCCAAGAAAC
>JAJQXH010000059.1:900000-930000 GCA_022343465.1 Oscheius sp. G VE-2021
TGAGTTTTAAAGTTTTTTTTCAATATTTCAATAAGTTTTCAGACCCAGTTCAAAAATTTAAATCCGATTTTAAAATTAGATCTCAAAATTCAACTAAAAGTATCATTCCAATCAAATCACGTAAGTCAAATAAATTTTAAAATTAAAAAAAAATCAAATTTAGAAACCAAAAATGTAACATCCTTCAAATTAAGTGATGACGTTTGTCTTCACCCAAAAATCGATTATTTCGATCCTGAAATTATGAAAGTGAGTTTTTTTTTAAATTTAGTTTTAATTTTCAATATATTTTGAATATTTAGTTTTACCCACCGCCGCCAGTTTGTAACGGAACTTTTCAAAATGTTACTTATTTGGCGGAAGGCAAATTGAAAACTTGGCAACCGGAGAAATATGATTGTTGGGGACGGTTGGTGGAATATTTCTACAACTAATTTGAAAACTTTTATTTAAAATTTTTTTCAATATTTTAATTTTAATAAAAAACAAATTAAATTTTTTTAATTAAAATGAAAACTTGGCATTCCTAAATTTGAGTTTATGTATGATATTTGTATGGGAAGCAGTAGAAGTGAAAATCGATCAGTATCATATTTTGCACTATTTTAATTTTTGTTTAAAATAGTTTTATAAATTTTAAAAATGTTTTAAATTTTTTCGCGCTCATAGTTTATCAAATATTTTGCAATTTTAATATTTTTAAATCGATGTTTAAATATTTATCTTTTAAAAACACCTAAAATCAAATTTAAAATTTTATAATTATTTCAGGTGCCAAACCTATTCTTCTAACAAGAAAAATAAAGAAGGACCGTGGTTTCACACAGATAACAACACAGTTTTTGGATGTGACATAGTGAGTGTTATTTTATTTTTATTTTTTTAATTTGCAAACATAATTTTTCTAACATTAATGCTTTTAAAATTTGAAAATACACATTACACCTTTTGTGGCAATTCGCCATGACGACATTTCCTTATCAAGGCCACGGCACCATGCAAATCTCCTTCTTATCACTATAGCGTAGGAACATGCAGGCTAGAAATTCTTGAACACACCCATTGATTTAAAATTTCTAGAAAGATCACATTTACAAAAAAAATTAATATTATGAAACAACATTTATTATATTCTTCAAGCTGGAAAATTACGAAAAATCAACCCGTGCGCGATAACCCGAGACGAAAAATCCTTTTTTAGGTCGAAGCCCGATGTTCCATCAAACCCCAACCATTTTGGAACACCTCTTATTTTTACATTCACACCCAACTTGTTGAAGTGTAAGTGAAATTTAAAAAACTTACAAAAAATAAATTTATTTTATAGAAAAATTAATAAACCTAAATATTCAGTCGATGGAAAACAATACAGTGTCTACTTTATTGTTGTTGATTCGCAGGCACATTCTCAGACTTTTCGGTAAGAAAAATTATTTTTCCCATTTTGTACCTGGTTAAGAAGGTTAAGGTTAAGGTTAAACTTAACGTTAACGTTAATGCTAAGGTTGAGGTTAAGGTTACGGTTGAATTTGAGGTTAACGTTAACGTTAAGATGAAGGTTAAGGCTAAGGTTAAGGTCAAGGTAAATGTTAAAGTTAAGGTTAAGGTTGAAGTTAAGATTATGGGTAAGGTTAAGGGTAAGGTTTTTCAATCTTTCAGAAACCTCAACATGACAAATACCTTCCTAACCAACGAAATGGGAGCCATCCACTTTCCCTATGTCAATCGTCTAGCTGGTAGAAGTCGAGAAAACGCAATTGCTTGGTGGTTTGGTGAGTTTTCTTCTAAGTTTCGAAAAAAACTTAAGATTTTAGGTAAAATTTGGCAAAAATTTGATAGAAGTGCGAAAAATCTATCTCCCCTTCAACCGGAACCAAAATGGACGGTTAAGGCCAATTGCAAGAGAACTTTGGACGAAGACGTTTTTCTGATAAAGGAATTTGCTGAGTATGGCTACGTGGTAAAGTATTCGTTTTAAATGCATTTTGAAAATTGAATTTTAGACAAATCTGGCGGAAGATTGGTTTGGAACTATGGATTATGAGTGTAAGGGATTCAAGAAAATGGTGGCTCATCATAGTTACATGTAGGTTTTGAAACGCGTAAACGTAGTGCATGACGAAAATAGATGCATAAACGCAGGGCACATCAAAAGATGGCGCGTAAACGCAGTGCAGGTCAAAAGCAGGCGTGTAAACATAGTGCAGGTCAATAGCAGACGCGTAAACGTCGTGCAGGTCAATCTCAGGCGCGTAAACGCAGTGCATCCCATTAGCACACACGTAAACTCAGTACATGTGAAAAATAGACGCGTAAACGCAGGACAGTTAAAAACAGACCGTAAACGCAGTGCAGGTCCAAAGAAGACGCGTAAACGCAGTGCATGTCAAAGGCAATATCTTTCTAGGCCATACGTCCTCCTCTACGAGAAAAACAAGCAATTACGAAACTTTCTGGAAAACACCCAGTGCCTACAGGAAGGCTTAAGACACAAACATCTCCTAGACTATGGCTCTCAATTTGTCTCTTCCTATCCAGGTGACTTAATTAGGAAAAAAAACATGAAGAAAGTTTTCAGGAAAGCTAAAACTCGAATGGCTTTGGCTAGTCTGGGCAGGCCATAACAACGAATGGGGCTCAAAACAAGCTGATCCAGACTTGTTAGCTTTTTTCAAGAAACATCGGGAGGAGGTTTTTTTTCATATTTTTTTAGTAATTTAAACTCCTTTAGTTTGATAACAGCTTTGTCTTTTTGGCTGGAGACCATGGAATGAGATTTACAGATGTGAGTTGTAAGTTTTCTTAGGAATGAAGCATTTTTTCAGGCTGTGAAAACAAAAGTTGGAAAATATGATGTGAACAATCCTCTGTTGATGATGACTGTTCCGAAAGAGCTTCGCAAGAATGCTGAATTGATGAAAACTTTAAAAAAGAATTCGAAAGAGCTTCAGACTCATTTTGACACAAGGGCAACGTTGCTGGATATATTAAAGGTTGGTTACCTAAGCTTTAACCTTAACCTTAACCTTAACTTTAACCTTAACCTTAACATTAACCTTAACCTTACCCTTACCGTTAACATTAACCTCAGCCTTAATCCTAACCTTAACCTCAATTTTAATCTCAACCTTAACCTTAACATTAACCCTAACCTTAACCTTAACCTTAACCTTAGCATAAACCTTAACCTTAACCTAGCCTTATCCTTAACCTTAACCTACACCTTAACCGTAACCGTAACCTTATCTTTAACCTTAACCTTGACCTAGCCTTACAATTAACCTTAACCTTAACCTTAACCTTAACCTTAACCTTAACCTTAACCATAAGCTTAACTTTAACTTTAACCTTAACATTAACCAAGCCTTATCCTTAGCCTTAACCTTAACTAAGCCTTATACTTAACCTTAACCTTAACCCTAACCTTATCCTTAACTTTAACTTTAACCTTAACATTATCCCTAGCATTAATATAAACCTAGCCTTAACCTTAACCTTAATTAACCTTAAACTTAAAGCATTCTTCATTGTCACGTCCTCACATCCCCACTTCCTCACGTCTTCACAGCCTCACGTTCTCACATGCTAACCTACAATTCTTCAGTACCAACCGTCTGCCAACTTCAATGACCGCTCCTTCCTTGAGATAGAAAGAGAACTGGGACACTCCTACTTCAGACAACAACCGAAGCCTCGAACTTGCAAAACTTTACCAATCCCACCGGAATTTTGCATTTGTGAAAGTCCGGTTAATGAAAATCTGGTTAAATCGTAAGTTTAAGTTGTTTAAAATCAAAGTTTAAATTCTGGTTTTCAGAAACCCTGAACGTGCTAAATCTCTCGGTGAAACTATTGTTTCCCTCTTAAACAAAAAATTGGTAGATGCCGGTTTTTCAAGTCAATGTAGACCTTGGAAATTTAAAGAGGTAAAAATTATAAAAATTGGAATTTTGAATTTTAGACCCAATCGCTCACTGAAGTCTCAGTTGATCCACTCCACATCCAAGGAGTTGTTTTGGCTGAAACGGATAAAACGCAGAATGGGCAAATTAATGTAACTTTTAGGATTTTTTATGCGCAAATTAATAAATTTAGGTCTTTTTGACGGGTAAAGATGACTCTTCTTTGGAAATCGTGACTTTTGATAGGATGGATAGGTATGGAAGAAGTGGAGATTGTGCTGAAAAATCGATAAGGCCAATTTGTGATTGTTATTGATTTTGTAGATTTATAAATGTTTGGTTGCTGGAGAGAGAGGGGGGGGGAGAGAGAGAGAGAGAAAAATAGAGAGAGAGAGAGAAATAGAGAGAGAGAGAGAGAGAGAGAGAGAGAGAGAGAGAGAGAGAGAGAGAGAAAGGCAGAAACCGAGACAAATAAACTACTTATCATAGAATTCTTCATTTACATTTCTATTTACACCATTTCAAGTAAAACTACAGTATCTCGCCTACAGTACCCGCATACATCTGGCACATTATCGATCGTCCCTGATTCAACTAATCGATTCGTTTTTCTTGAGAGCTTCCCATCTGAAGAGTGATGGCCAATTCAATCTCGTTGATGATAACCCTCAGATCGTGAAGAAGTTGAGCTTTGTATTGCTCATCTCTTCTGAAAATCGATAATTGATTTTATTTAATTTCTGGGTTACTGTACCTATTGACAACTTCATCAATGGAGTCGGTTGAGCTTACAGAGGACACGCTGCGGACGCTTAGGCTGGGCGCCTTTTTGCGGCTGCCGGAGCCTGAAATCCGGGAGTTTTTGAAAAGATTACGGTAGGTTTTACCTCTGACGGCAGAGGTTTTGATCCATTGGAGAGCTTCGTCGTCACAATAAGGGGCATATTCGAGGCAGAGGTGGGAGAAGCGGAGGACGCAGAGGAGGAAGGCTTCGGAGCGAGGGCGAAGGGCGGAGAGGAGCAGGGAGTGCTCTTTCTGAAAGATATATTACTTTTCTAAATTTTCAATCGATTTTTATATTCTTTTTATGATTTTAGGCAAGAAAAACAAAACTTTCAGGAGTCGAACCATGGTTGCCATTTTTCCAAACAGTACTACATCCACTGCGCCATCACCGCAGCTTGGCGGCGTTTCGGCAATAGAGCGCGATTGCCGCAACCAAGCGTTTTTCAGCTTTTTAATACTTTTTTCAGTTTTTTTTTCTGATTTTGTCTGTGGAAAATGTGAAAAACTGCCGCAAAAGAAGTATAGCCTGCCTAACTGCCGCTAAACCGACCCTCGTTCGATCCCGCCAGATGCAATTTCCTTTTTTTGTATTAAATGTATCCAACTTTTTCTATATAATTAAATGTATAAAAATTAAATTTTTTTGTTTTTTTGTTTTATAAAAATTAAATTTTTTTACATTTTTTTTTCGTCTTTTTTTTCAAATTTTTATGCAAGTTCCTGTCCGTTTATTATATTAAAACTATTCGGCAAAAATAGCATGTGCTTTAAAATTGCTCAAAATGTTATAAAAGAGCATTTTTATCGTTTTTACAAAAGGCAAAAGATTTTGACCACTGAGCGGATCGAACGCCCAACCTTTCGATCTGGAGTCGAACGCGATACCATTGCGCCAAGCGGTCGCCGCAGCGTCAAGGGTCCGCCGCCTTTATTAGGTCCCTACCGCCGTATAAACAATTGCGCTTTTTTTAGCGCAATTAAGTTAATTAAATCGATTTTAAAGCAAATTTTGTTTCTCACCTTCAAATTGTCGAAATGTCGCTGCATCTCGCTCATATAGGGCGCAAATCGAATCTCCGAATAGAGCCAACAGATGAGGGCCTGGTATTCAAACACGAAAAAAGGCAGATTCCCTCTGTCCTCGTCGGATTGCCTTTCTTCTTTAAGTTCATTCCTTAAGGCATTTAGCACGTGAAGGGCGTTTAGAAGAAAATGCCGCTTCGCTTCGTGCCCCTTCTGATTCACAAAGTCTTGCTGAAGCTCCCTTCGAAGTTGGTAAACTTCTTCAGGCGTGATTCTAAAAACATTGTACGTGATTTAGAGTAGGGAAAGTGTTACCGTAATCCACTGAGTTTGATTTTCTGCAGAATAGTCGAATTGTAGCTGATTTTATCGCCTCGGGGAGAGCGGGAGGAGAAAGAGCTGGTTGACTGGATAGAGCCAATTGAGCTGTTCGGGGAAGACTGGGAGGAATCTGAAAATGTGATTTTATAAATTTTAAAACTTTAGTTTGATTGACAAAAGGTTATAAACATCATTTTTAGGCAATTTGCATTGAGCAAAAAATTTTGACCACTGAGCGGATCGAACGCCCAACCTTTCGATCTGGAGTCGAACGCGCTACCATTGCGCCAAGCGGTCGCCGGCAATTAGAGGGCGCCCACCGCTAATGAGGTCCCCGCCTCATTATTGACCCTTGAAAATAGTACAATTTAGGCTGAATCAGATTTTCTTATCGGTGCATCCTTTTTCTCTGAATTCTTTTCCAAGCTTCTCATCCCTCCAATCCGAGATAAGCCCTTTTTCCAGCAGAGATAATTCCCCTTTTCGATAAACTGTGACGTTTGACTGATTCCGGGTTCCGTTTGCTCAGAAAGTGACTTCGCGAGCTGATTCACAATACTTGGAATGCGTGCCACCTCACCCCACAACTGGCTTGTTTGGTGGGGGTTTCAGCGACTGGTTGGCTCCAAGGGCAGCTGTCATCAGTGTCAGAAGAGGCCAGTCAGAGGGTCCCCGGTGTGAAATTTGCTAGGTTTCAAAATATTTCGAATAACGGGGGCGGTAGATATCAGTTTACGAGTTCCTGGTGCGAAATGAGAATTTCATTTTTTTTAAACTTTTTTTTGGGGGGAGGGGACATTTCGGGCCGACCTGGGAGAACAATAAGGCCACCCATAGATAAACTTTAGCTGATTTGGCTAACCTTGGCTGAGTATCAAATGGATCAAACTGCACAAAAATTAGGAGTGCATTGAAACAGTGGAATGATGTGGTAAAATACCACGATAACAAATTGGCGAAGAGAATATTCTTTTTGTAGATTTTGGGGAAGGGGGTCACTGAGAGCGACAGAGGCACGATAGGACCCGGGCGCCTAATTCCGCCGCCGAAAAAACAACCCGGGTTCGATCCCGCCCAGTGCACTTTATTTTTTCGAAGGGGAAATTACTGTAACCTTCCATAACATCAAAGTCTGAAACTTTAAATGTTTTGTTTTTATTATTTGGATAATTAATAAATTTTACAAAGTTAAATTCATTTTTGAATCTGTTTTATTTCATGAACCGCTTTTTCTGGGTCAGCTTTCAAGTCAGGATCGGAAATAAAGCCATAAAAAGCAATATCGGTTATTTACGCGTCCATGATCAAAAACAGGCTTGATGTGCAGCCCGCTTGGTGCAGCGCGCCAGAAAGTGTGGCGCACAAACAACCCGGGTTCGAGTCCCGCCCGAGGCAGTGAATTTTAATACACGTTCATTTCAATATTAGACCACTCTATACGTATATATTAGACAGAATACAAGAATTTTTTTTGAAAATGTTAAAAATATTAAAGAATGTTAACTTTTTCAAAAATATTCAAAATTGCAGGATTTTGGCTAAACTAAATGGTATCAAATCCCTTTTCAAATTCGAAATTGCACCCATTTCAAGTTCAGAATGTTAGCTTTCCGTTCTTTGGCCAACGGCGTTCGCGACAAAAATTGCGCACCCATTGCATCGGCTGAGCGCCAGCTGATCCGACCGGTCCGTCTTGGGTGTTCCTTGAGGGCAAATTGTCGTATTTTTCGAGATCAGTGCTATTTTGGTCGAGATCATGTGATTTTCAACTGGTTTTTTAATGTTTTCGAAAAAATTTCATATAAAAATGATTTTAAAAAAAACTAACCGTTCGATGGATCGATATGCAGATCGAGGACGGAGTGTCGATGGGATGGACGAATTCGTCCGTGGGAGAAAACCATTGCTGGAAATGAGAGATTAGAGAGAGAGAGAGAAACAAAGAACGTAGGCGTAAAACGAGCTGATAATAGCGCCAAACAGGCTAAAAATAGAAAATGACGATATGTGAGCGAGAGCCCCCTTAAACTTTTGCAACAAAGAGCCATCACGCGAATGGCGACGCCTGGGCGGCCCCTCCTTGTCACGGGGCACCCGATAGGCTGTGATAGCCGTTTAGATAACAAGAGAGTAGTCTTCTTTTGCCTATTCATCGCTCTCCGATAGCATAGCAATCTTGCTAAAGCAAGGTTTAATCATGAAAACACGGATGCATTGGTGGAACCACACCCATAAATTGGCAGTAAAATGGGTGCAAGGGCCAGCGATAAGAGGGAATGGTTGGGGAAAGAGGTCAAAAAGTTCAAGAGGCGGAGAGGGAGGAGAGAAAGTGAGAGAGAAAGAGAGACAGAGAGAGAGAGAGAGAGAGAGAGAGAGAGAGAGAGAGAGAGAGAGAGAGAGGAAAAAGAGGGGAAAGTTTTGCTCCGCTTTCTTTCGTTGCGGGACCCATCGGCGCGCCGGTCCCGCATTTTGTGATTTCATCAGCCAATTTGGTAACAGTATAAAATTGATATGTTTTCCGAAACAATGTGATAATCTGTTTTCGAAATTGGATTGTAAAATTTCAAAATCAGGAATTTTAAATTCTGCTTTTCTTGGAATACTGTTGTTGAGCGCTCTTTTATGCGCAAATAACTATGAAATCGAATTTAAACAAGTTAAAAGAGAAAAGATTCGAAAAACGTGCTGGATTCAAACATTTTAGACAAAAAGCAAAAATAAAGCCCGATGCGGGGCTCGAACCCCCAACAGCCAGATTAAGAGACTGGTGCTCTATCGACTGAGCTAACCGGGCGCCGAAAGGTAACGGCCGCGGCAGCCTTTTGAATACTGCCGCCGCCACAACGCGCTTGCAATTGTTAAAAGCGGTTATTTTGGTATTACTCAAAGAAAAAACCAAAGGAACTTATTTTTAAAGCGAAATAAAGTGAGGATTAATTAGACTAAACTCAACGAGAAAGCGAAGTCTCGCCGCCGAGGCTGTCAGCACCACTTCCGCGCGCAGCTGGCGGCAAAAACCGCCGATTTCATCTACTTCCACCCTTCTCCAGCAACCATGATAGACTAATAAGAACTCGGCGGCGAGATGTTATCCGCCGGCTGGCAGGAAGGGGCTGGTGGCTTGCTGCCAGCCGGCCGGCGCCGCCGCCGCAGCCACTTTTTACGGGTGGGAAATCGCGTCCGAAATTGGGTACACACAGGAATTCGGTGGATTTCCCACGAAAGCCGGTTAGGGTGCTAATTTTCGGGCAAAAACGGAGGAAAGGGAGATTGAGGAGTCGAAAAAAGAGGAAAAGAAGGCCTTATCGACTTTAAAAGAGCGGGTGGCAGGAACAATGGCTTTGTTAATGAGTGATAAGAGAAAAGTGATTGACTCAAGTTTATTTACTTTGTTACCTAAAAAATTACTTACTGTACGGTAATTAAGAGAAGGGGGTGTTTCCTGTGTGGACAGTAGTTCTGGGTGGTCTCGAATGGGGGATCCAGTCTGGGGGTCCAGGGTCACTTTAAAACTTGGTTAAACTTTCGAGATGGGGAAAAGTGGGCGAAAACGAGATGATTTGCTTGATTCCGGACGAAAAGGAATAAATAGCGACGGGGACTGCGATATTGCGCTCCCAGACCATTGTAGCAAAGGATGATTCAGACCTTCCTTCGGCGCTCCGAAAAAATCGTAATTTTGTTTTGTGAAAAAGCGAACGCTGCTTTTAAAACGTGGAAGCAGCGTCTTAAATAGCGCTTAAAAAGCGGTCGTTCAGCGCACAATCAAGGGGGCGCACTGTCTTAAGGAGGCGCGACCTCTGTTCCAACGGCGCCCGGTTAGCTCAGTCGGTAGAGCACCAGACTCTTAATCTGGCTGTCGCGGGTTCGAGCCCCGCATCGGGCTTACATTTTGCTTTTTGGCTAAAATGTTGAAATCAAAACCTTTTTCGAATTTGTTTGCTTTTAACACATATAAAATTTGATTTCATGTTCGTTTGCGGGGAAAACAGGGCCAAATGACGATATTTTCACAAATTTGAATTTAAAACCCTGAATCAGATTATTTCAAGGTTTCAGAAAACATCTCACAACTAAATTGTTGCCTATTTGGTAGGTAAAATCGGGAAATGCGGGGACGGCGCTGATGGGTCCTGCCGCGAAAGCGCGCCGCCTGCAATTTTGCCATAATTCGAAAAAAAACAATTCAATTTTATTTGCTGAAAACGCGTTTCCGTTTTAATTCCAAAGAATAATTTCATCCGTACTATGAATTAATGACAATTCACGTGAAACTCTGCAAAATAATCCTGTTTTCAAGTTAAAATTGACCGGAATGTCCAAAAATTCTATGATAAGCGGTGTTTTGTCTAGAATATTTTTACTTTCTTATCGAATAGAAGCACTTTTTACTTTTTTCTTTGGACCAGAAGGCTTTTTCACGTGGATGGGGGTTCAGAGGGGAAGAGGGGATGAAGACGAGTGTGTTTGCTCTCCCTTGCGTCAGGAGCCTCGTGTTTATTGCAGGTTTCTGTGTACCTTCACTTGGTTCGTAAAACTTTGCTCTCAAACGATTACCTAGCAGTAAACCGAAAGAAAGCAAACACGAAAAAGTACCGTAATCGAGTTAGATACCAATTTTTCGGAGATCAGAGCTTACGGTAGCTAAAAATACGTGACAACGCTGTAGATCAGAAAAAAGGCGGTAGAAATGGCGAAACACGAGTGTTTGCGCAAGGTTATAATGTGACCGTTGAATCGAGGGGCGGACGAACCTCGGACAGCAAACACACATGATCCCGCTTGTTTGTCTGGCGGGTAATGAAATGATTCCGCTTGAATTACGGAGGCAAAAATTTCAAGAGCATCGGAACATGCTACAATTCGAAATTCAAGCATTTTAGATGAAAAGCAAAAAGTAAGCCCGATGCGGGGCTCGAACCCGCGACAGGCAGATTAAGAGTTTCGTGCTCTACCGACTGAGCTAACCGGGCACAGCCTAAGTCTTGGCGCCGCCGCCTTTTAAAGGGCGCCCACAGACAGCTGCGGCAGGAATGAAAGTATGTTAAAGGTGACTTCTTCAAAATAAAAGGAAGTTCATCGTGAGGGCCCTTGGCGGCTGGTGATAAAGAGTTGTTTTGTGTGTGCGTGTGGTTGGCGTGACCTTGTCGTCGCGCGCGCAGGAGAAAGACACTACAACGACAGTATAAGAGTCCTTTCAGCCACTCTACGATTATACATCCGAGTGGCTAAGAAAAGAAAGAAAAGGGCTGCAGCGAAGGAGAAAAAGAACGCGTTCGCGCCCTTCCGCAATAGTCTCGAGAGGGTTTTCGAGATGTTTCGAAATGGACTTTTCAACTCAAAAATCGATATTTTCATATGGCAATTACAAGTTTTAACCAAAAAATCGATGAAATACTCATAAACACCCCAAAAAACGCACTTTCCTCCGAAAGTCCCATTTGGCGCAGTGGTATCACGCGCTGTGTCACCAAAAAGGTCGTTGGTTCGACCCCTCTCTGAGACAATTAACTTTTCCCAGGTTTATAACAAACAAGAACATTAAAACTAGTACTTCCTTGTTTAGTGGACTGGTTACAAATTTAATTTAAATGCTAAAAGTTCAGAAAAACGAGTTTTTAGTGGCTACAAAATGTACAAGAGCGTGTCAACGTTTCAACTTCAGAAACGAGAAATTTAACTTGAGAACCGGAAAATCACTGTTTTTGCGAAACCCCGATAAATTTTCCAGGCCGGAACAGTGGCGCAGTGGATAATGCAATGGTAACGCGCTGAGCTCGATGGTTCGAATCCTCTCGGAGGCAGTTCAATTATAAAATTATAGAAAGCAATATTATAGAATCTATGATAATTAGTTGAAATGTAGATCAAAACACATTAAATATGTGGTGCATGCGGCGCGGTTGCGGCGCGGTCGCAATGCAAATGCGCCAATTACAGTAATCTATTGAATGTAAATTTAAAATTGATTGTAAAAAGAATAGTAAATTAGATAACTGTTCTTTCAATATTTCACAAAAAAAGAAAAATAAAGTAAAATAAATAGAGTTTTCAGGGGGAAAATAATTTCCATATTTGGCGTATTGGATTGGCTTCCACTGAGAATCATACGCAACGGGTACAGGAGAGGGATATGGGACCGGTTCAAATTAGTATCATTCAATTATGACGGGTGGACGGGATTGATATCAGCCGTTGCGGTTGGGTGTAAGGAAAAGAGGCGCGCTCGCCAAAGTACCCGAAAAACGGCACCTTCTGATGAATGACGGGCGCAGAAGAAAAATCCACAGGCTTCCGGGGCACTCAAACGGGTTCAGGTAGCCGTTTCCGTGTGATTTGAGTCGCACAAAAAATTCTGACCACTGAGCGGATCGAACGCACAACCTTTCGATCTGGAGTCGAACGCGCTACCATTGCGCCAAGCAGTCACGCCCGTTTGAGCTATAGGGGAGGCTCATAAAGAGCCCCGCGCGGCTCGAAATTTCAAGATTTCTTGGAAGATGAGGGGAGATGTGGATTTCTCACTTTTGACACTGAAAAACGAATCAGAGTCGAAGGCCGCAACCTCGACACGGTAAGAGGATTAAAATTACTCGCGCAAACAGCGCACGGTGGCCGGTAATTTGGTGGGAGAGAGTCAAAAAGCGCGCGCGAGAGAGAGAGAGAGAGAGAGAGAGAGAACCGCAATATTTTGTCACCGATTGGCGTTCAGGCGTGTCGACCGAGGGTCGCGGGGCTGATAAGCGGGCGTGGTCAAGCGTTGCTGTGACCGACCTGCCAAAACTGGACAAACATCAATTGGACGAGAGAATTGACGGGAAGAAAACCAGGAAAAGCAAGAGTCAAACAAGAAAACACGTTCCTGCTGTGCCCTGCAGCCGCCGAGATCTAATCAAGCGGCTGCACCAAGCAGACAGCGCCGCCCGGTTAGCTCAGTCGGTAGAGCACCAGACTCTTAATCTGGCTGTCGCGGGTTCGAGCCCCGCATCGGGCTTACATTTTTGCCTTTATAGGGAAAGTCCGTTTTTGACTTTTAGCTTAATAAATTTCATTTTTGGACCTACACATTTTCTTCTAAGCCTTAAACAAACAACATAAGTTTCAATGAGCACTACCCAGACAGTGTTTTCAACAACAACAAGTGATTATTGCGCCCAAAATCGGTGTCCTCGCCCTTCAAAACACATGTAATTCCTTCTGAATTGCAGTGTTTTCCAGATTTATTCAAAAGTTGGGCGAAAAGTCGGAGGTAGCACAGCGTAGAACGCCGTGCCGTGGGCTAATCTCTCGCGAACACAACAAACAGCGCCAAAATCGGAATGGGCGTGGTCGGGAGGGCCGGTTCGGGCGCCAAAATTTTCTCAAGCTTCGAGACTGCCAACAAAACAACAAAAATTTCATTTTCGGTGGATTTACAACAGGCAAAAAATTTTGACCACTGAGCGGATCGAACGGCCAACCTTTCGATCTGGAGTCGAACGCGTTACCATTGCGCCATGCAGTCATGTCTGCGCAGCGCCACCGTAGCATTGAAAAACGAACCGCGCCTTCCAATCCAACATTTGGAAAGGAAAAGGAGTTGCGTTTAGTCCACAATGGAGTAATGCGGACAAAAACTGCTGATTATTGACATTCTCTGACATTTGAAGGATTTCGTAGCAAAAACGGATGATGGTCAACAAAGTGGTCAAACAAGAAGTGTGAAAAACAGCTCCGTCCATTAGGAATCGGTGGCTCATTTGATTTTCTGAGGAATAAATTAGGCAAATCTTATCAGACCGAAAATAAAGGAAGAAAAGTTTTAAATGATAAAAAAGTTTTAAATAAATGATAAAGTTTTAAATGATCTAGTTTTAAAAAAGCAAAAATTTTGACCACTGAGCGGATCGAACGCCCAACCTTTCGATCTGGAGTCGAACGCGCTACCATTGCGCCAAGCAGTCATGGCGTTTCGACAGACAAAGGCCGTATAAGTACTGCCACTGCTGATAACGGCGGGCGGCGCAAACGGCGGAAATCAAGTGTTTCTTTCCAGAGATTTCTTGGAAAGTGGGTGATTTCCGCCCTGTTTTCCCAAAACATCATCTGGAAAGGCAAATATTACAGCGCAATGTTTTTGTCAGACACTCTGAAGGCAGGAAATGTCCAGGGTTACACTGGGAAAAGCGAGATTTCTTGGAAAACAGAGAAAATACAGTTTTGTTTAGTTGAATCAAGGAGTATCAACTGAAATCTGGTTCGTTTTGAGGCCTTCTCAATTCTTTGTTGTTCTCTCTTTCCCTCTGTCTCTCACTCAACCCCTTCTCTTGCCTTTAAGTTTCACCTCGACATTTGAAAAAATGCCTTGTCCAACTCTTACTATTAGGTCTTATCTATTCGAAATGCCTTTAAATTAACGGAGTTTGAGCTAACGCCGCAGATTATCTGAGGATACCTCAAAAAGGCGTATTTTTCCATGTTTCCCGCTCTTTCGAGGGGAATCCAAAAAATGAGAATACTCATATGCGTCCACTTGCACGGAAATCTTTAGTAAAAGGCGAAAGATTTTCACGATTGATTGCAAGAGAACCAGAGGTGCCTATGCTGGCGGCGGCCGCGACTACCCCTGGCGGCACCGCCGATATGGTACGGGTGTCATTCCCGGTGCTCATTTGAGACAAGGGCAACAGTTTCAGTCTGCGTGAGGCAGGAGTTTCAACGATAAACTGAAGAGTAGCCAAGAAAATAAATATTCAAATGGGAAAAGTGGGTTTACAAGTGAAGTAAAGATGAAAAACCATTATATTGCCAACTGGGGACCAGAAACCTCCAGACACCGAAGTGAAGGCGGTTTCTGAAGAGCTGAAAGCGGGGATTCTGCAAAGCAAACGCCGATTTACGGGTGATTTACAGGTCGTAAACGGCGATGAAAGCGGTTAAGCCGTTATGGCGACTATGAGAGCGAACGACGGTCGTAAACAAGTGCGGACCGGTAAAAGAGACTGTCGTAGTCGTGTTCGGCACGAAACACTTTTACAGATTCCATCTTTACGAAAGAACTGGAACGGCAGGGTTACTGAAGGCAAAAGTGGCAGAAAATGGTTTACTTTGCAGACAAATGTTCCTTTCACAAAAACAAAAGATTCTGTCATCCGCAGGATTCGAACCTGCGCCCTCCGAAGAGGACTGCGACCTGAACGCAGCGCCTTAGACCACTCGGCCAGAATGACATGTTGTTCCCTGGCCGCGGGGTCATTGATAACCAAGCCGGCGCCGCAGCTGTCAAAGTTCATTTCGAAAAGCCGCTTTTGAATTTAACGAGGTCTCGACTGGAAAGTGCTTTGCCATAAAATGCAGTGAGAGAGAAGTGAGTCAGAATGGCACATGCGGAACAAGTACAAACAGTGGTGACAGGGATTTTCGCTGAGTCAGGCGCCGGGTGCCCTTCAGAAACAGCGTCGGCGCTCGGTTTTGACGCAAACCGGGAGATTCTAAATGTCAAAACGCATTACTTTAGTTATTTAACGGCTCTATATGCTAATGAGTTTTAACAACGATTTGAGCCTTCTGTTTACCACGAAACGAGGAAAGCAAACACTTTGATTTCTCACCAAAAATGAAATTCTGGGGGGAAACATGAGAAATCGTCTCTATTAATTGTGAAAAAAGGATTAAATGAAGTAAAATGGTCTTTTATACGTCTGAAAAGTAATTTTAAGGCAAACAAAAATTTTGACCACTGAGCGGATCGAACGCCCAACCTTTCGATCTGGAGTCGAACGCGCTACCATTGCGCCAAGCAGTCATGTCGTCCTGACCTGCAGCCACCGCTTATCAACAAGCGCATACCCTGATCAGACTGCAATGAGGGAAGGAAGTCTACATGACTTTCTGCAACATTTAGCGTCGTTAAACGGATTGGAGGGGCGCGTGGGGTCGTCGGCAAACACTGAGAACACGGGCCGGGACGCTTAAAACTACGCCGTAAAGTTCGACAAAAAGCGTTCGCCGTATGGAAATCGGCCTTTTCAGATGCGCAACATTAGCGTTCCGACGGATGGTGAATGCCTAATTTAGCGATTGCGAAGAATTCAAGGAGACTACGATTGAAATAAGGGGAAAACGTCTGGAAATGGGAATCTGTTGGCAAGCCTCTCTCTCTCTCTCTCTCTCTCTCTCTCTCTCTCTCTCTCTCTCTCTCTCTCTCTCTCTCTCTCTCTCTCTCTCTCTCTCTCTCTCTCTCTCTCTCTCTCTCTCTCTCTCTCTCTCTCTCTCTCTCTCTCTCTCTCTCTCTCTCTCTCTCTCTCGTTAATCGATAAGGACATCACAAAGGAACGGCAAAGGGACTGTGCCGTTTGGCGTTCCAACCCGTCTCCGATGCCGAAAAAAGCGGACACCGTAATCAATCAGCTTCGCGGCGGGATACGCCAGGATATGGAACGGATGCCAAAAGTTGCGCAACCTGAAGATGGTGTGTGTGTGAGAGAGAGAGAGAGAGAGAGAGAGAGAGAGAGAGAGAGAGTTAAAACAACAAACAATGAGTCGGCTGTCACTAATGCGCGTGAAGGACCAGCCGGGTGTCAGAGCCCATGTTTGCGCTGCGACTCTTTTGTGTGCGCGACTTGTTAACATCGTGAAAAGTTCTGAGTCAAACAGTAGAAGAACGCGAAAACAGCTTCCACCGGCTGGCACAAAGCCCTCCGGCTAGAGTTGCAACCAGTCGGTCGGTTTCTGCCAGCCGATGACCCCAAAAAAGGCGCGCGCTCCATCCGGCGGGCGACAATCCGCTTGAGGTGCCGGAAAACAGCTGACGGAACGGGTTTTCGGGACGACTCCCTCTCTCTCTCTCTCTCTCTCGCTCTCTCTCTCTCGCTCTCTCTCTCTATCTCGCTCGCTCGGTCGCTCGCTCTCTGCTTTATTGGCGGTCCTCGTTTTGGGACACCAAAGGTTGGGCCTATCTGCCCGACAAAATTCGGTAGCGGACAGTCCCGAATTATTCTTGGTTGTAAATAACTGGCGTGTCAACAAAAATGACGTTTTAAACCGCCGTACACAAATAACAAAGGCTTAGTTTTAATTGCTTGATGACTCAACGGCTTGATGCCCCACCCTACTAACTAGGGGTAGTCTAAAAAATCATGACTTTAGGCTACCGTAGTAAAAATGGTGTTGTGATTCAAGTCGTGAAAAGCATCAGGGGAAAATATCGTTTAAATGAATATAGAAAATACAAAATACAAATAAAATTTGAGGTTGTCGTTGTTTTAAGTTGTGACCGATTTTCTGAAATACGAATTTTAAATTTAATTCAAGCAAAAGAAAATATGTAAAAGAGGATTCGACCTACCCCATATAAATTTTTGTGGTTTTCTATGGCCGAGTGGCTAAATGGCCGGACTGGTAATCCAAAACTACCCTAGTTCGATCCCCCTTCGGCAATACTTTTTTGCTACATTTGTTTTATACAAAAAATACTAGAGATACTTTTGGGTAATATAAATAATGAAAACTTTTTTTCTAATTTTTAAAAAATATTGTGTAGCGAAATTTTAACTAATTAAGTGTACTGTGTTTACGCGCGTCTAATCCATCGATTTATCGATATTTTGGTACTTTCGAATTTTCAATGTTCCCTCCTGAAAAGACGCCGAAAACTCTGGTTGTCTGGCATGGTAGCGCCGCGCGCTTCACACCCGTACGAGATCGGCGTCCGCGGCAAGAGTATTCCCGCCGCATGCCGTAATGAACAACATAGTGAATAAAAGTCGAAAAATAGGGCCCTAACGGTTAATTTTAAAGTCAAAAACTGAAAATCGGCTGACCTAGACAGAGAAAGTAGTTTTCCTAACAAAAACCTCCTCGACAAGAGGTAACGGCGCGTAAGTAAACCGCGTCAACCGGATTCCCCCGCCCAAAAAAGGGCGATCCGTCTAATTGGCTAAAATTGCTACCTGTGCGCCCTCCATCTGCACTCTTCTAAAGTAATAATTGCTGCCCTCCGATGACCTTCGCCCGCCCAAAAGGGGAAAATTCCTCAAAACGGAGAGAAAATGATGTTTTCGAGAGAATTTAGAGCCTAAATGACATCACTGTAATTGAGGGTCGGAAATAGGGAGGCCTTGAGAAGTGACGCGGTTCGCAGAGCGTGAAAACGCACCGCAATTTTACGCTTGTTTAGGCAGGGGAGAGGGCACAAAGAACGGTTTGTGGGTCGGAATAGTAGAAAAAGAAAGATTTCAACTTTTTGGGCAAAAATTTGCATTTTGGGACCGAAAAATCGATTTTTTAACGAATTAATTGCGAAAAAGCGCAGCAAATCGAGATTTTCCAAACATTTTAATGTAAAATTGTAGTTTTTTCGCAATTTAAATAAAAAAGTATATTTTGTTGTTATATTTCTTTTAAAAACTACTTGAATGTGTTATTTCCAGTACTAAGGGCAACCCAATTTTCCGGTCCTCTTATACCCAAAGACAGCCGGCTGTCACAACAATAAAAACACCCGTCTGGCTGTAATTATCTAAAATTTCGATTCGAAATGATAAAAAAGGGAACACTTTCCCACGTGGTGTGGCGAACGGCGAGAAAAGGCGGCAAAAAGCCGGCTTCCGGCCGGATCCGGACACTTTCCGGGCGGGACCACTTGACGCGTGTGCGGAGCCGCGAGGGGATTCTCTCGTGAACAATAAATGAAACTACGAGGGTAGAGTATGCGTATAGTCAGTCTCTGTCTCTCTCTCTCTCTCTCTCTCTCTCTCTCTCTCGTCTCTAAAACCTCAGATGGAAAATCACATAAAGGGG
This sequence comes from Oscheius sp. G VE-2021, assembly GCA_022343465.1. Lineage (NCBI taxonomy): Eukaryota > Metazoa > Nematoda > Chromadorea > Rhabditida > Rhabditidae > Oscheius > Oscheius sp. G VE-2021. The sequence continues at coordinate 918,813 of JAJQXH010000059.1, forward strand.
GACCATTATGTGATTTTTCATCAGAAACTTTTATGTTAGCAATTGTCACTCCCCTCAATTACCAGATAGAGTAAGTTTTTCTGAGCTCAAAACACTAATGAAGTGTGGGACTATCCTTGAGCGTTCGCCGATCCCGTACCGGTGTGAACATCGCGGCGTTAACGAACATCCCAGAGTTAGCTGCATCTTTTCAGGCAGGAACATTGAAAATTCGAAAGCGACGAACAAAAAGTCTATAAACCAATGGTGCCTGTCGCCTGGAATGCCAAAAAATGGCATTTCGGACTCTCTTCCCATTTAACCAGTATATTCGTGAGGCCGAAACAGCCTCAAAATCCATGTTGCTCTGTCTGGCTTGTTCATTTTTCAGCTAGAGCCCGGAAAAATCCCTCAAACCAGCCAGAAATCACTAAGAGACCGGTTTATCGTATCAAATCAGCAACAACAAAGTAACAATGTATAGACAGAACAACGGGTGGTCTATTCGACGGTGACTGTGTACGGATCGGCCTCCTTCTTCCTCTTATCGTTCACCCAGCGGTACTGTACCTGGCCGTTCTTCTCCTCCTCCACCACCTGCTGGCTTCGCAGATCGCGACTGAAAATGCGGATTAGTAGTCATCTTTCCTTCTCTCTCTCTCTCTGTCTCTATCTCTCTCTTTCTCTCTATCTCTCAATCCAGCAGCTATCGTGGCGGGACCCCTCACTTACAGCGTCGCCTGGAGAAGGCTGGGGAGGCAGACGGTCCACTCCCGGCGCTTCTGCCTCAACCCCTCGTATTTCGTCTCCCTCTCGTGGTCATCATCGCCCAGGCACGTATAGAATCTGAAAATCTTGCGTTAACACGAAAATGTCTAAATTACAGTACCTGCCCATTTTGTAGTCGGGAGAGGGCTCGTTGCTCAGATCCTCGTCGCCCAGGTTCAGGAGTTCGAGACCAAAGGCTGAAAATGGACGATTACAGAGATTACGGTTGGAAAAAGCGGACTTTGGTTGACAAAAAGCGGCCTTTGGTTGCCAAAAAGCGGTCCAAAAGCTCCCACCTTCCATGGTCTCTCTGATGTGATCCGGCAGATCGCTCAACTCGAACTTCTGATTTCCACGGCCGCTCCTCCTGATCGTGTATTTCTGGATGTCCGCTGGGTGGTGGGTGAGATTTTGGAAAATTCGGCGGAAGACGTAGGTCAGGCCGATCCTCGCCGAATGCTTCGGGATGCTGAGTTGGTTGGTCAGGTGGTTGAAGTTCAGCGTCTGAAAATGGCTGGTTTTGGGGGCGAAAATCGTGCGTAATTCTGCAATTTGGAGCGAAAACTATGCGGCAAACGGCAGCGATCGGCAGCTGAAACAAAAACCGTGCGGCAATCGGCGCTAGAAACGTAAACAATGCGGCAATCGGCAGCTGGGCTTAAAACTGTGCGGTAATCGGCAGTTGGAAGGAAACTATGCGGCAATCGGAATTTACAAAAACCGTGCGGCAAATTAGACCGACAATTGTGCAGCAATCGGCATAATAGACCGAAAACCATCAGTTAGACCTAAAACCATGCGGCAATCGGCTGTTGAACCAAAAACCATAAGAAAATCGGCAGAATGGTTCAAAAACCGTGCGGCAAACGGCAATTCGACTAAAACCAGGCGACAAACGGCAGCTGAACTTAAAACAGGGCGGCAATCGGCAGCTGGGCTTAAAACTGTGCGGAAAACGGCATTTAGACCAAAAACCGTGCAGAAATTGGCAGTTGTTTCATGCGGCAAACGGCAGTTGGGCCATTGACCGTGCAGAAATCGGCAGAATGAACCAAACACCATGCGGCAAACGACGCTTAAACCACAAACAAAGCAAAATTACCTTGAAGACCTGATCCCCGTCCACTTTGAACGTCTTCTTCAGATGACAGGGGTTTACAGTGTCCCCGTTTAGCGACGGCGGCTGGACGAAGCTCTTCTTCCCCAGCGGAAGTCTCTCGGCCACCCGACGGATGGCCCTCGGCGGCTCCTCTCTCGCCCTCTTCAACGCCCGGCCCATGATCGTCATCTGGAATGAGATGTTGGATTAAATTCATTTTGGAATTTTTCGTTTTTCGCTCAAAATTCAAATTTTCACCTCAAAATCGCAAAAACAAATGAAAAAAACCAACCATGACGTTATTTCCCTCCAGAAAAAGGGTGAAATTCTCGGCGACGCTGCTGTACTGCGAGCGGAAGTCGTAGGACATGGCGTGGTAGCCACCCACATCGAAGACGGCGGCCCTCGAATCGACGAAGTTCTGAAAAAAAGGAAAATTGATTTTTTTAAAACTTTTTTTTAGAAAAATAATTGTAAAAAAATTTCATTTTTATTTTTAAATTGCGCGCAGCGCGAAGCGCTGCGCGGTGGTTTGGTTCCTCCACTGTCTTGTGCGGGGGCGGCCAAACTTCAAATCGCCCGGGCTCCATTGGAAATCAATATTTTCCAATTCTGACCAAAGAATCGTTTTCAGCATCCAAAAATAAACCGATTCCCACCCTAGAAATTAGCATAATGTTTTTGCTATGCTAATTTCCAGGATGCGGCTGGTGAGAAAAAACGCCGATGTCTCCCGTTCGTTAAATATACCCTCGCTACGAGCGAACGGATAAACCAATCGAGCTGAAATTTTGTCCACATACCGAAACCCGTTGCAGTTCGCGTCGCGCAGACTTTCAGCTAAATCCGTCGAGTAGTTTTGACACACCACTCCAAAATAGGATAAAATGGTACATTTTGGACTGCGGCGGCTTCAAATATACATTGATATAAACGAAATTTGTCACGCTACCCCAAATAGAACTACAGAACCGTTTTCCAACGTTTTATCTGTCATTTCCACCAAATTTAACTGTGCACTTGCGCAGCGCCGCTATACATAAGCGCGGCGGCCAACACGCCCCATTGCGACTCTATGGCGCAGAGGGAGCGAGTCCAACTGTCATTCTGAAGGTCCGGAGTTCGGTTCCTCAATGTTTTGGTTCTTTTGCTTTTTATATTTCCTTTAAAAAAATGCAGTACAGTTTACAATTTTGTCACCCATTTCCGGAAAACATTAAATTCAACATTTATAACATCTTAAACTCTCTCACTTCGAATCCTCTTAATTTCAAGTACTCTTCAGCCATGGAATGAAATTGAATCGGCCTCCGGCCGCCAATGAAAAAAGCGGCATTCGGCCGCCAATAAAAGAAAGCGGCCTTCGGCCGCCACAGGAACAAGGCAGCCTTCGGCCGCCAATGAAAAAAGCGGCCTTCGGCCGCCAATGAAAAAAGCGGCCTTCGGGCAGCCTTCGGCCGCCAATAAAAGAAAGCGGCCTTCGGCCGCTACAGGAACGAGGCAGCCTTCGCCTGCCAATGAAAAAAGCGGCCTTCGGCCGCCACAGGAACAAGGCAGCCTTCGGCCGCCAATGAAAAAAGCGGCCTTCGGCCGCCAATAAAAGAAAGCGGCCTTTGGCCGCCAATAATAGAAAGCGGCCTTCGGCCGCCACAGGAACAAGGCAGCCTTCGGCCGCCAATGAAAAAAGCGGCCTTCGGCCGCCAATAAAAGAAAGCGGCCTTTGGCCGCCAATAATAGAAAGCGGCCTTCGGCCGCCACAGGAACAAGGCAGCCTTCGGCCGCCAATGAAAAAAGCGGCCTTCGGCCGCCACAGGAACAAGGCAGCCTTCGGCCGCCAATAAAATAAAGCGGCCTTCGGCCGCCACAGGAACAAGGCAGCCTTCGGCTGCTATTGAAAAAAGCGGCCTTCGGCCGCCACAGAAACAAGGCAGCCTTCAGCCGCCAATGAAAAAAGCGGCCTTCGGCCGCCACAGGAACGAGGCAGCCTTCGCCTGCCAATGAAAAAAGCGGCCTTCGGCCGCCACTTGAACGAGGCAGCCTTTGGCCGCCAATAAAAGAAAGCGGTCTTCGGCCGCCAATAAATGAAAGCGGCCTTCAGCCGCCAATGAAAGAGAGGGCCTCCATTCAATAAAATCTTTAAAAAACACATTTTTAATTAAATGTAAGTATTCTTAGAATACTGATAAAAAGAGAACAATAAATGTGTGAAAAAGCGAATCGCAAAGAGAGTAGTGGTTTGGATTGTAGGAATTGATAAAAAGAGAACTAAATTGTTTCGTAATTGAATTGAAATTCATGAAAAGCGAAAAGAAATCGCTGTGAAAAATCTTAATTTTTAAACCTACAGCTATTTCGTAAGAAACAAAAAGATAACCAAACCACCTCAGCCTTTCTCAAAAACATCAGACATCAGATCGCTGAACTAAATAGAGAGGACGATAGAGTAAGCAAGAAAGAAGGAGAGGGAGAGGGAAAGGGACAGAGAGAGAGAGAGAGAGAGAGAGAGTATGTGTGTGTGTGAGTGAGTGAGTGTGTTTGCTAATTTGTGTAGGTATGTGCGTAAGCGTGTGTATACGTGTGTCTGTGCTCAGAACGTGTTTTTCAGAAGAACGTTATGCCCTCAACTACCAATACGATTCTGGTGACTCTAAACTCACATTTGCGTATTGCAAAAACTACACAAAAACTAAAAATACAAAGGAAAATCGCTGTCGTGAGTGTGTGAATGAGGGAGTAAGTGAGTGAGTGAGTGAGTGAGTGAGTGAGTGAGTGAGTGAGCGAGTTTTATATCGGTTATTTTATCAACGGATTTCAGAAAAGGCTGAGGTGGTTTGGTTATCTTTTTGTTTCTTACGAAATAGCTGTAGGTTTAAAAATTAAGATTTTTCACAGCGATTTCTTTTCGCTTTTCATGAATTTCAATTCAATTACGAAACAATTTTGTTCTCTTTTTATCAATTCCTACAATCCAAACCACTACTCTCTTTGCGATTCGCTTTTTCACACATTTATCATTTTCATTTTTGAAAATGCGAAAATACGTTTGGGGACCAATTCGGCTTCACTGAATTAATTGCGCTCCATTGCGATTTTTCAAACGAATTCTGCTCCATAGCTAATTTTGGGGAAATCACTGACAAAACATGCCCCCTCGCTAATTTTGAAGTTATAAAAAATGTGCTCCATCGCTAATTTGGAACCGAATACTGCTCCAGTGCTAAACTGCGCTCCATCGCCAATTTAAGGTAAATCTGCTCCAATACAAATTTTATACCGTAATCTAATTAGTCCTAAAGTTTCGTCTATAACTACGCTCCATTGCTAAAGCGCTAGGCGATAAACTGCTCCATTGCTAATTCAATGCTACAATCCGGGAATAACGCGCTCCAGCGACAAATTGTCGTAAATTTGCTCCATTGCCAATCTGATTCGATTAATTGAAATGTGCTCCATTGCGAATAACTTCATTTGTAAATCTGCTCCACTGACAATCTGACAATTCAGAACTTGCTCTAATACGAATTTTGTCCGAAAATTCGCTCCACCGCTAATTTTGCACTAAATTATGTGTATATCTGCTCTGATGGCACAGTCTTCATTACTATTCGATAATTTCAGTCAATTTTGGGCCCTAAATTCGACAAAAATACCGTACCCGTAATATCTCGTCACTGAAGTCTCCGCAGAGCTTGGCGTCGTGGATGGCCTTGCCCAGCTCCAAAACATCCACATTTCCGTGATTCCAGGCGGCTTCCAGGGAATTCTGGAAAGTCGCCGCCGAGGTGGGCAGGTACTCCGGCTCCTCCATCTCGTCCTCCATATAGCCTGAAGGAGAGAAATTAGAATTAAGCGTTAAAAAGTAAATTTAAATGTAAAATCAATCTAAAATTCATGGAAAATCTTGTTTCTTTTGTGAGAAAATGAAAAATTTAGAGAAAATCCCACCTTCGGGCTCGGTCTTTATGTGGCCGGCGGAGAATCTGTGGGAGGACATGCGCATCGGCGAATGGGTCGGCATGGCGGAGGACTCTAAAATTTAAAAAATAAAATAAAATTTAAATAAAAAACTTAAAAAATAGGTAAAAATAAGGGAAAATGAGATTTACCATCGAGGTAGGGGGCATCTTCGGCCCACTCGTCGTCGAGCAGCTCCGAGTCGGCGTTCTGGCTGGGGTTGTCGTCTGGAAAAAGAAAGTTTATAAAGTTTTTAAAGTTTAAATATTTTTACTTCTTTAAAGTTAGTTTTAAAATGTTATCATTAAATTATTTTACAAGTATATTAAAAAGAAAAAGTTTGCCTCGGGGCGGATTCGAACCCTCGATGTTTGTGTGGTATGACCCAAGTTTCTTTGTGAGACCAAAGCTTGCCTACAACCTATGTGGTCCCGCAACGAAAACTTATTGGCGGATCAATTGACGGGTAAATCGTTTCCGAATTGTGGCCGCGGGGATCCCCGCCTGGTCCCCATTTTCACATATTCCATGAGGTCCCGTGGAACCAATTCGTCCGCGGACCATTTTGCTCATCAGTGAGTCCGTTATAAGTTTCGTTGCGGGACCTGTGTTACAATCAGTCCTTTAAAATCAAATGGAACTTAATCTTTACGGGTTAAAAGTGCACCGCGGAGGACCCCGCGTCCGTGGCCTCAAATGGAAAACGGACATTGATTATGTTCGAATATGGGTCCCGCAACGAAACCCACAGGTAGATCAACTGACGAACCCCAATTGTGGCCGCTGAGGTCCCCGCTAGACCACCCCTGTTGACATAGAAACCCCGCAAATTTCTGGGTATTTTAAAGGACTGCCTGATCAATTTCACAATTTAAAAGTTACCAGTCCTTTAAAATCCACAATATCCACTCTTTCATTGATTTCTTGGTCGCTCCTTTCTTTTCTTAATGTCCGCATCGAATTACTCGATTTTTCGAGTAAAAATAGAAATTTTCATATTAAAATGCGTGTTTCTATTTGTTTCCATCAATTTTAAACTATTCTTTTAATAAAAAAGAAAAATGAAGTATTAAAAGATTAAAAACCTACAATAGACTGGAGATCTGGCGACGGGCCTAGAGCGGGGGCGTCCCGCCTTCCTCGGACTCCACGTCGGACGGGCGTAATCTAAATCGTCCAATTTCCTTATTCTTGCTCAAAATCGTCCATTTTCTTTATTAAAACCAAGAAATCGATTTAATTTTACATTTTATAAATAAAAAAATCGAGAATACGAACCGCCCAGGCCTCCGGAACGTCCTCCTCCTCGATACATATCGTCCGCAATGAGGGTGAATTGGTGGAACTGCGCCCGCGGAGGTTGCTAAACCGGGCGCGGGTACGGCCGGGGAAAGCGGGAAATCGCTGCGGGACCATCCTCGGAGACCTTCTTCTCAAAGCAATCGGATTTATTTTTTAAAATTGCTTTTTAAATGTTATTTTTCAGCGATTTTTGCAATTAAAAAATCACTGATCGTTACATTTATTAATTTTAGAAAATACACAATTGATTATACAACAAAATACGGTAAATTACATTGAATTTAAGTTGAGGATACATCGAAAGAAAAGACAGTTTCATTATTGACCCTTCTGAGTCGAATAGTGTAGATTATTTCATGGCCATTGGCACGGCGTTTCAGAACCACTTCAGGTGGGAAATTGGTTACACTGGCCATGCGGTTCCAGAGTGCCCTGGGTACAATAAACTGGTAACATGTCAGCAAGATATTTGATCCAACTAAAAAATCAAGGGCAAGATTCTCGCAAATTATGTCGAAGCGGATATTATCGATTTCATGAAGTCTAACTACCTGAAAATCGATGAGATTTGAAAAACAAGGAGTTTTCACTGACATCAAACAGTGTGAAGAGCTGTTTGTAGATTGACTGTGAGGCCCTCACAACAAGCGAAGTGAATTTGTCGGCGGTGCGATTCAGTGTTCGAATGTTTTCGGCGTGGAATAATTCGTCATGTTCGATTTCAAAATGAAAATCGTAGGGTCCTAGGAAGGTAGAGTAAGTAAGTGAGAGAGTGAGTGAGTTAGTGAGTTAGTGATTGAGCGTGAGCGAGTGTATGGGTGAGTGAGTAAGACGGTGAGTCCGTGGGTGAGTGAGAAAGTGAGTGAGTGTCTGAGTGAGTGAGGCGGTGAGTGCGTGAGTGAGTGAGTGAAGAATGAGTGAGTGAGTGAGTGAGTGAGTAGGTGAGTTAGTGAGTGACCGTGAGTGCGTGAATGAGTGAGTATGACGGTGAGTGTGTGAGTGAGTGTATGAGTTGTGAGTGAATGAGTGAGTCAGTACGTGAGTTAGTGATTGAGCGTAAATGAGTGTGTAAATGAGCGAGTGAGTCCAAACCAACCAAATTGATCCGGAAACCACCGCGCGACCTCTTCCATATAATCCATATAAGTGACAACCTTATTTATACTCTTTGGTCTAATCATAATAATCCTTTCAAGGTTCCGGCTGACATTATCTTCAACCAAATCTGTCTACAAATTTCATTTGATATGTATATAAAACGGTAACTTACCAATAAAAGGTTAATCCTGAACCTATCGAATAGAAGAGCAAACAAGTTTAACAGTTTGTTTTCAAAGGGTCTCTCTGAAAATGAAATTGTGTCATCGTGTGTGTGTGTGCACGTGTGTGTTACAAAAGCTCACTTGTCTCCAATATTCCGAAGAAGCCTTTATCTTCCGCATCGTAATCAACTTGATCGTCATTTAAATGTACTGTATAGGTCTTTTTCTCAGTGGTTATGTAACAGTAATTCTGAAATTGCATAATTCTCTCTCTCTCTCTCTCTCTCTCTCTCCACTCACTGCTCCATCTTCATCAAATGCCAAATCAGCAGTTGGCATTGTATCCAGTATTTTCTCATTTCTTGGGTCCTCAAGTACGTTTTTGAATGAACTAGAGGCCCGTTTCAACCGAAGCCGATCAACAATGGACAAATGTGCCAAAATCTTGATTACCAATTCTGTAGGAAGAGAATTCATCTTAAATCCTTGTAAGTTTCTAGAATTATTACAAAAATTACAATTCTACAATTATTTAAATAAAGAAAAAACACGCGAAATAAAACAAAAAGCGAGAAAAAGCGGAGTTTAATATATTTCCGCGCCCAATGGGGGTGACCTGTGGCCTGTTAATGACGTCATTTATTGATCGAAAGGACCCCCCAGTTGGTGTTGTAATCAAGGGCCACGAAAAGCGCGTTGTCTGAAATTCTATTTTTAATTTTAACCCATTTAAAACTGAAAAACGGGCCAAACTTTCATTTTGTTAGAGGGTCCTTGCCAGCGATTGATGTGAAAAATTTTTTTTTTTAAATTGGCACTTAATACAAAAATAAAGTGGATTTTTATGTTATTTAAAGGAAGCAAAAAAGTTTTGGAGATATAGGGAATTGAACCCCAGACCTCTCCCATGCTAAGGGAGCGCTCTACCACTGAGCTATATCCCCAGCGGGAGTTCTAGCACGCGTGCGCCTTACGTCTCACAGGCCGCCGCCCGTTGGAAAGGCGGGTCTCTATCTCGCATCAGTTCACAGTTGTACAATATCTTTATTAAAACGTTATTATACACAAATTTAGGCCGATTAAGAGGTGACATCGAAAGAAAAAACGGTCTCATTCTCCACGCTCTTGAGTCGAATGGTGCAGATGACTTCTTTTCCGTTCTTTGCCAGGTGTCTCAAAACCACCTCAGACGGGAAGTTGATGTCACTTCCCATACGATTCCACAGCCTCGTCGGAACAATAAATTTGTCCTCCTTCAATTGTTCCAGTGATTTAATGACACTTAGAAGGGTGTTGTCGGCAAACTTTACTTTAAAGGGGATATCGTCTATTCCATGAGTCACAATATTCTAAAAATAGTAATTAAAAACTGAATAAGAAGAACTTACCGAAAACAAAAGCTGCAGGTTTTGGTGGAGAGGGCTTGAGCCAACTCTTACATCAACAGAAGTGAACATCTTGCCACATCGGTGCAATTCTCGAATAGTTTTTATGTCGAAGAAGGAGTTTTGTACGATTTCGCATTTGATGTTGTAGGACCCTGGAAGGGGAAGTGAGAATGTGAATGTGTGAGTACGTGAGTAGGTGAGAATGCGAGGAGGTGAGAAGATCAGAATGTGTGGATGTGACGACGTGAAGAGTTGAGAACATGAGCGTGTGAGAAAGTTAGAATATGAGAATGTGAGGAAGTGATGAAGTGAAGGTGTGAGGATGTGAAGAGGTGAAAATCTGAGAAAGGAAGTATGTGAGGAAGTGAAGAAGTCAGAATGTGTGGACGTGAGGACGTGAGTACGTGAATAGTTGAGCATGTGAGTAGATGAGAATGTGAGAAAGTGAGGAAGGAGGGGTGTGAGGAAGTGACGATGTGAGGAGGTGGTAAGTATGGGAAGAGGTCAGAATGTGAGCATGTGAGGAAGGAATACTGTGATTACGTGAGCATGTGAGGATGTTAGGACTTGAAATTGATAATGTATGGATGTGAGAATGTGATGGGCTAGAAGAGACAAAGGGGTGAGGACGTGAGAATGTGTGGACGTGAGGACGTGAGGAGATAAGGAAGACGAGTCTGACTTGGTTAGGACGAAAGTGAGGAGGTCAGAATGTGTGAACGTGAGAATACAAGGATGTTAGGACGTGAGGCGATGAGGAAGGAAGAGTGTGAGAAAGTGAATATTTGAGAAGTGAGAGGATGTGATAATGTGAGTATGTGAGGAGGTGAGTAGTTGAGAATGTGTGAACGTGATGTTGCGGGAGAAGCGAGTACGTCAAATTGTGAACGCGTGAGGAGGCCAGAATGTAAAGATGTGGGCAGTGAAGAACGTGACGCTCTCAGAATGTGAAAAGTTCTGAACGTGAGCACGTGATTGAAAAAAGCTAACCTTTGTCATCAGGGAACAGTTTTGCGATGTCGTCCAAGTACAACGAATTTCCTGTAATTCTCGTGATGCCCCTTGGATTGATTCTAATCGCCGTTCTCAAACTCCGCATTGGACGAAGTCTTAGCCTGTTTTTCTGTAAATTTAAGTATATTTAAAAAAAATCAAAAGTTAACTCACCAAAACAAGATGAATTCTGAAACGTTTGAAGAGAAGGGTGAAGAGATCCAGCTGTTTGTTGGCTAATGGTCTCACTGAAAAAGTGTATGTGTGCGCGTGTGCGTGTGTGTATGGCCTCACCTTTCTCAAGAAGTCCCCCGAAGAATAGCTTGTCTTCCTCATTGTCCACACTACAATCCTCCAAGTTCACGTTGAATGTCTTCAGCTGTTCTGTGGTTACGAAAGCACAGTAATCCTTAAATAGTAAAGTTAAAGGGGAAGGACCGCGT
>JAJQXH010000059.1:935000-975000 GCA_022343465.1 Oscheius sp. G VE-2021
TTCCACGATTCTTAAACATACCCTTTTCTATGATTTGAACTGCAAAAGGGTCTCGTTTACACGGCCGTTTAACGCGTTTGCCGCACGAAAACACGGCTAGAGTGGGCGAGAGAGTGTGGGAAATGGAGAGACGCAGAGTTGGCAGCAATTCAAACGACAATTTCAAAATTTCAAGCGCTCCTAAATCGGTTCATTTTGATCCAAAATAGGTAAAAGAGGTTTTTTTCGGAATCCTGGGAATGACATCTAGGCTTTTATCGCAAAATCAGAAAAATTATTTTTACGCGGTCCTGTCCTATAACTCACAATCACCAGAATGATCCTGAACTTTTCAAAGATCCAAGACAGAAGTTTCAAGGTGTCATTGGTGAAGTGCCCTTCTGGAAATAGGAATTAGGTCTCTGTCTCTCTCTCTCTCTCTCTCTGTCTCTCTATGTCTCTCCCGTTTTCTTTGTTTCCTTGTTTCTCTATCTGTCTCTTTCTCTCTTTGCAATTCCCGTTCTCTCTCTGTCTCTCTGCCTGTGGCTTTCACTTACTTTTCTTTTTATACGGTGAAAAGAAGCCAGAATCGGCACGATTGCAAGCCGTGAGATCAACATCACCATTGTGGAATCCAACCCTAAAGGTTTTTGGCTGTTCCGTGGTCACAATGGCCACGTCGCCCTAAAAATTCCGTTTTCCCTCTCACTTAGTGACTAACTCACCCGCACGGTCTGTTGGAACTCCAAAGTAATTTTGAGCTTCGAATCGAGGTTATTCCTAGGGTCTTCTAAAACAGCCTTAGTCCTCCTAGACGCTCTCTTCAGGCGATGTCTATCCAAGACTGTCAAATAGCTCAGAATCGGGATGAGAACTTCAGTCGGGACAAAATCCATCTGAAAATCCATTTACTATAATAAAATTGAAATAAATTAGTGAAAAACTGTTATTAAATGGTCCCGCAAAGAAAACTTTAAATCAAAGTGATAATACTTGAGGTGGTGAGAGAGGTGAAAGAGCAGGTGGAATAAGGGCAGCGCAGAAAAACCAAAATCGCTTTTCCTTTTTTATCAGTTTCACTGGGATTTTTTAACTTGGAGATGGTAAATAAGGAATTTGTTTAACACAGAATAGAAGGAAATTGTAGATATGGACAAGAGGGATAAGTTGCGCAGAATTGCGCTAATGGTTGTAAAAGGAGGGACTGTGAGAGAGCTGCCCTTTGTCTTCCGGCAGACGGCTGACTTCGCGCGACCGTTTACGGCTGTGCTATGAGCTATTGATTTGAATTTTGGAGAGAGAGAGAGAGAGAGAGAGAGAGAGAGAGAGCGTGCGAGAGGGAGAGAGATGTCTATCCAAGACAGACAAACGGATCAAGATCTTGAAGAGAACCTCCGCAGGGACGTTACACATCTTAAACTCTACTTTAAAACTTGTCATAAAAGAAACGGGGTTAAATGGGTTTGAGACAGAAAGTACAAGTGAAATGTATAAGAGAGCATTCAGAATCATGTAATTACACTTGGAAGTGATTAGAATTAAAGGGGGGTAGATCCTTGGGTCCCGCGCGCCGTCGATTTGGTGGCGCGGCGCTAAATGTAGTGCAGGCGACTGATAGCGTGCACTTTGAAGCGCTTTTTGAGGATAAGGCCTGCCCTAAAAATTTTTTTACGTCAATTAAAAAAATATAGCAAATAGTTATAGAAAATGTGTGCAGATGGTCGCTAAGAGCATTTTTGCGTTTTCCGTGAGTTACAACCCAAAATGTCCAAAAAAGTGAATTTTTGAAACTTTAAACGAACTTTTCATTATTAAAACGTCGACATTTTACTTTAACTTTAATTACAATCTTGTTCACTATAAAATTATCTATATTTTTAAAATTGACCGTTTTTAATTTGGTTCACGTTGAAGCGAGATATTGACAAGCCGTTACAACATTGTAATTTTGGGCTACAGTAACCCGAATGATCCAAAATCAAGTTCAATTGTTTAGTTTGGTCATATTAACGACATACAGTTAGTATCAGGACATTCCAACACGAAAAAATTTCCTATGTCACAGCTAGCTCGAGTCTTATAAAAATCACGTCTTAAATGGGTTTCAAGACAAAAAAACTCAATTACAGAAACTTTAACAAATTTTATTTGTTAAACAAACAGAGTGGAATCAACAATTTCACAAAGATCTATACATTTCTCCTGTTGAATTTGAACAAGAATACAGTAGACTCTCCCGTCTTTCTCAGCTGGATCTTCATGGTGGATCCATTCCGAGGCAGCGTCACAATGAGCTCTGGCGGGAAATCATCTTCGTTGAGAATTTGACACCAGAGATTCGGGTCGACGTCCATGTTATATCGTTTCAAAATATCAATTCCTACACGAGCCATGCCAACACTGTCCTTCTTGAGGAATACGATTCCGAACTGCGATACACGGGGTAGTTTGATTCCTCCTTAACGTAGTATTTTTTGCACGCCTAGCATTGCTGTTTACAATAAAAAACCAGAAACCAGTAAAGTTTTAAATGTTTAAAAAACATTTAAACATTTCATTTTAACAAAACCACGGACCATCTGACCCCTAGTCCACGCCTTCGCCACGCCTGATTGAGTGCGTGCGGCATTTCCTTGGGTGGCGGATAAACGCTATTATTATTATTATCGATTGACCTATATCTTACTCTTTTCTAGTCAATATCCCTCGCTTGGATCACCCTCACTCAAAGCAACCATATTTTTCTCTCTTTTTGTTCTCTGCTTTTGCAACCAAGGAAGATGAAATTCATAGCTTCGGGACCAATTAACCCAAAGAGCTCAATTGTTGTTTGAAACACAGAAATAGCTAAGTTTTACTGACTTTTATTGGATTTGACCAAAACACAAACTATCGTTTCCAAGTCGGAAACCGGAAACAAGGGGGCGTGTCTTATGAATCCCCTATCTCGTCAGACTCTGACGGTCAGAGTACGAAGAATGAATTCAGTCAACAATTTAGCAGTCGGTGTGTTTTGAACTTGTTTGTGCGTTATATTAGCGGCAGAGAAGCACGCTTGAGAAGATATCGAAAACAAGCTATTCATAAATCCGTTAATGGAAGCCACGCCCTTTTTTCTTTGTATAAATACCCTCAAACAGCGGTTATGGGCTGATCCGCATCGCCTCTCTCTCTCTCTCTCTCTCTCTCTCTCTCTCTCTCTCTCTCTCTCTCTCTCTCTCTCTCTCTCTCTCTCTCTCTCTCTCTCTCTCTCTCTCTCTCTCTCTCTCTCTCTCTCTCTCTCTCTCTCTCTCTCTCTCTCTCTCTCTCTCTCTCTCTCTCTCTCTCTCTCTCTCTCTCTCTCTCTCTCTCTCTCTCTCTCTCTCTCTCTCTCTCTCTCTCTCTCTCTCTCTCTCTCTCTCTCTCTCTCTCTCTCTCTCTCTCTCTCTCTCTCTCTCTCTCTCTCTCTCTCTCTCTCTCTCTCTCTCTCTCTCTCTCTCTCTCTCTCTCTCTCTCTCTCTCTCTCTCTCTCTCTCTCTCTCTCTCTCTCTCTCTCTCTCTCTCTCTCTCTCTCTCTCTCTCTCTCTCTCTCTCTCTCTCTCTCTCTCTCTCTCTCTCTCTCTCTCTCTCTCTTTCTCTCTCTCTTTCTCTCTCTCTCTCTCTCTTTCTCTCTCTCTTTCTCTCTCTCTTTCTCTCTCTCTCTCTCTCTCTCTCTCTCTCTCTCTCTCTCTCTCTCTCTAGGTTTGTATGTATTTCTCTCTACCTGTATAGTTATTGTTATCTCTCTTCGTCTGTCTCTGTCTTTCTTCTCTATCCCTCTCTTTTTCTTTCACTCTTTCTGTCTGACTCTCTCTTTCCCTCTGTCTCTCTGTCTTCTGTATCTCCTTTTCCCTCG
This sequence comes from Oscheius sp. G VE-2021, assembly GCA_022343465.1. Lineage (NCBI taxonomy): Eukaryota > Metazoa > Nematoda > Chromadorea > Rhabditida > Rhabditidae > Oscheius > Oscheius sp. G VE-2021. Next base: position 938,854 of record JAJQXH010000059.1, read on the forward strand.
TTCTCTATCACTCTCTCTCTCTCTTTCTCTTTCTCGTTACTTTTTTCCCCAAATTTAACGTTTGCACTCGTCAGTTTACTGAAACACAAGAACTCAAATTCTGAGAATAACCGCCCAAAGGATCTAATTCAGTCCGAGACCCCGTTTTCACCACGGCGCACAATCAGTTCAAGATGCAAAAACGTCATGGTGCAAAACACACGAAACACTCTCTTTTAGAAGGGCCGACTGCTATCAGGCGGTTTAAAATTGCTGAGCTTATTACGCTTTTAAAGCAAAAGATTGTGTTCTGAACTTTTAATCTCCATTGCAGCTGCAACAAAACACAAGCAATTGAACGGAGATAAGGAACGCGTCTCTCGAAAAGTGGCTTTCATTCTCTTTTTTCTCTTTTTCTCTCGCTTGCATTCTTTTCAACGAGTCTAGTCATAAGCAGCCAGATTAGTATTTGTCTCCATGAGCCGGAAGTGTTTTGTATTTTTTGTCATTTTGTTTTCCAAATCAACAACGCGTGACTATGACTAAAAAGGCATTGAAACCTTCAAAAAGAGCAAAACATTTCCTGTATTTTTGTTTTGAAAAAAAACACGAAAGAGTTTCTCGTAATAGTGCAAAACACACAGACTAGAGCAACAACCAGTCCATTTTTATCGGAACTGCTATCTTAATCACGCGCGTCAATGCTGAACTGAAAACAGTTTTTTCGCCATTTAAAGTCTGCGAAAACTAGGCATTTCTGACTCCGTCCTTCTTTTTTTAACTCGTTAAAATTCAAAACAAGGGCTAAACAAGTTGTGTTTATTTGGAATTTTTCGACATCATTGTGTTTTATTAGTTGAAAAAAAAACTTCATAATTTTTTTTTGCTTTCCCCAACCAACTTAGCATTAATCTTGCCTTTAAAGTTTTGATACCGCGAAAACAACTCTGTTTTCGCCAGATTGGAACGCCCAGGTTGTTTTCACATGAGCGCCTTGCTCATTACGGCTTCGCGGCTGAAATTTTCATTTTCACAACATGTGTGTATGTATGTGTGAATGTGGGAATGTGAGTGTGTACGGGTGTGTGTGTATGTTTTATTTTTTCTCGTCATTTTCCCTCTTTTTTATTTACTACTTTTTTATTTCAACTAATTCTATTCAATTCCAGACATGGATACAACTCCTCCTGAATTACTAATCAACATTCTGAAGTACCTCCCTGGAGATGACCTCTCCGCCATGAAGAAAGTCAACAAGAAGTTCAGACAACTGATGCACAAAAACCGAAAATCTCTTCCACCACAGAAGCCTTGGGTTGACATCACGGTTCGAAAGGAGGATGTTCGTGACAGAGTAAGTTATACGTTTTCGATGGATGTTTTAAAATCTTTTTCAGGTTCCAAGGCAGATTTTGACAATCACTTTTCGACAAGGATCCTTCAATGTGTACTTTGGGTATCACGGAATCGTCTATAATCGGGACACACCGCTGACTTATAGATTCTTCAGAGAATACGATAGAATAGGTAATTACAGTATTTTTAGAAAGAGAGAAAGAGGGAAGAGAGAGAGAGAGAGACAGACAGACAGACAGACAGACAGAGGCACCTTAAACACTAAAATTTCAGTTGCCAAACTCCCCGACTACCGCCACTTCCATGCTTTTTTCACATACTTGTTCGCCCGAGTGAATATTAATTTACTGAATTTTGTAAGTCTTATTGATTACAAAATATTTTTTATCTTTTTCAGGAAACTCCTTTGTTTTCGGATGTGGAGAAACCGTTCAACGACCTGATAGTCAGTTCAGGATGCATTGTAAAAAATGTGCTTGTCACCCCAGACACCTGGGTCATGTGGGACGAGATTTATGAAAGTTACCTGCTGGTCATCGGAGATCTACCACGTGAGTGTTTTCTTAATCCAGCTAGAAAAATATAAAGCAAATTTCACTCTTTATCGGATTTTCGTACCTTGGAATGGTCCCCTTAGCAATGGGCGCCGTAGTAGTGTAATTTGGGGCCTAAAGTTAAAAAATTGGAATTTTGTAATTTGTATTTTTTCAGAATTTTTGTTAGGAGCTAGTTTCTTCTCTCCATTTTAGTGTATTTGCGTCATAATTAATTTTTACAATTTAATCTATGCCTAACAATGCGACTAACAATATACAAAAAAGAAACAGTGGGGCGGCTCAGTGAACGGCCCAATTTCAAAAAATGCTAAAACGCGCGCGCCAATTAAACATCTAAACTCCTTACACGCGCGGGCACACAAAGACATAGATAAAATATTTTCAATTTTCAGAGCCCCCGAAACTTCGCATTATGACTGACGACACGTGGTTCAAGCAAATGACCCGTGGATCCCACAACAAAATTCACTACTTAAACCATCTGGGAGAACGATATTCAGAAACCGTCGTTCAACTCAAAATAAAATATTTCCACTACGCTTTCTACCAGATCGCCAACGTAGGAACTTTTTTAAATATTTTTTTAATAAAATGGTTGTAGGTGTGGTCAAACCCTTCCGTCATAAAACTTAACTTCAAAGTGGTGTTTGAAGGAGAAGAAGAAATAAAACAGGAAGATGTGAAGTTGCAGGAGACTAGCGTCAATCAATTTTTGGAGCTGGATATTGCGAGCAATATTGATTTTTCTAAGCCGATCTGCCTGTGCTGCATAGAGGAAATAGTTCTAAGAAGAAGTTGTGACACAAAGCAATTGTGTATCAAAGTGAACATAGTGGAAGAAGCAGCTGTGCTGACATTTAGTGTCAATGAATAATAAACCATTGTGATGCACGTTTTTGTTTTGTGCACTGCAACTATATTTAATGTACTTAGCCAGGCCAAGTATTGCAACAAAAATAGGGTCGTGCTTTATTTGTTGAGAAAATGTTGTAATAGAATAGTTCGAAAAAAAACAGCAAATATATAACCCCTTTGAAACAGGCGGTATATGATGTGTTATCATCGGACCTTAGGCAATAAGCAGTCAGGAAAAGACGGCAATCCGGCAGTTGCATATCGTCGTTGAAGAGCAGCAGACATCATTTGTGTATCAGCCTTTCACATAACAACAGTAGGGTAGTTCTGAAACGGAAGAATGAGTGTTATTACACAACAAAATAATTTCTAAAGAACACTAGTTGTCATAAGTCAAAAGCATACGATTGGTGGAATTCGAAATACCACGGGAATTATTAAATTTACACATTTTTAGGGATTAAAACAGTGTAAATTACCAATAAATACTAACCTTTTAGTTTAGCGGAAAAACCATCAGCAATTCAGTGAAGAACCGTTTAGCGTCAGAGCATAACCTCAACTGAAAACATTTTTGTGCACCAGAGAGCGGGGGATTGCCGTTACTGTAGCTAATCGCTATGGCGCGCGCTTTATGGACAGACCTTTAACAATGGTTTATAACTATCAAAGCTTCCTTGATGTGCTTCCTTGATGTTACGGTTGGAAACGGCGACACGCTAAACATAATATAACACTGTTAACAATGGGGTTTACTATTCAAACCCAGTGGCCAAACCGATTCCGGGCAAGGCTCGAAATCGTGCTATGAACACAGATGTTGTGAGCACATTTATAGTTGTTGTAAGTGGCAGCAAAACCAAGCAGCACACCAGTTTTCAATAAGACCCCAGTCAGAACACAAGTACGCTAGCGAAAAAAAGGGCAAATATGGCTACGCAAAAACTTACGTTAGCTATCGACTGTCCTACGTGCAAATGCATATTAGTTAACGCAAGTGTACCGTAACGTTTAATACTAGCTATCATGAGCTCGTAGCAGAGTTTCGGAATTTATCAGCGACATTGTAAAACTTTATTAAACACAAACAGTGGACATTACAGGTACTACTTGCTTTACACACAAGATGCGTGATCTGAACGGTTTGATCATGATAAAAATCAACACTGGGTTTAATGCCGGAGCAAGGGACCAAGTGAATATTCCCCAGTTAGCAAATTCAGTAGATGTAGAAACCCCAGCACTTGCAGAAAAATAGGCAAACATAAACGGACATTCTTGAAGTACAATGACATTCAATAGCTGCAAAAATATCAAAATCATTTTTTAAAAAATAAAACAATTAAGCACCAACCTGCATCAGTAAAAGTATAATTAATTTTTTGTGCATTTTTCTTGTAATCATACTCATAGTTTGTTTGTGAAGATCGCGAACAATGCTAAAGGTGACCCAAACTGCAATTATCACGATGCCTGCTGCCACAACTACTGTTGTTGTTTTGAACCACAACAATGGAAAACTGAGGCTATCTGGATTCTGAATATATGATCGTAAATAATCAAAACAAAGCAAACCAAATTACAACCGAAATAATAAATAGGTAAGGCAAATTCGTCGATAGAAAAGTAATCTAATTGATTATTTTTTTTTGGATTGCAAAATACAATAAGAATATAACACAAGTGAATGACAATGACTCCATAGCATGTCAAAACAATACAAAAATAATAAAAATGCGTAAAAATGCGTAAAAGTGATACACTGAATAAAATTCGGTACAAAAAGTTTATTTACTTACTGGCACATAAGAAAATATCTGTAAAGAAAGCTGCACGCAAATATAAAAGCAATTGTTAAAAATGCTATGGTTATTGATATTAATGTGATTTCTATTATGGTAGAATTAGCGTGCGTTATTATTCCAGTAGGTAAAATAAGAAATATATAGTCACTTGCCGATATGTGCTAAAATTTACAAATATATTTTTAACTTAAAAAACAACATTACTCACGATTTGTGTTAGAAGCATTAAACTTTCATAAACAATGTCAATAATTCCAGAAGCCAAGAAAAAATAACGATAGGTTCCCATTTTCAAATTGTTGCTTTTGAAATAGACATAAATAAAACAGAAATTAGTGAGAAGCCCAAAAATATCAATTGCGAAAATTACACTCGTAGAAAAATACATGGCTGCCAACGAGACAAGTTAACTGAAAGTGGTTTCACCTGTGTTTTTGTGAGAAAGCGAATGATCATAGATTGTATACGTTCGTAAGTAAAAATTTGAAAACTTGGGGCAGTCTGTTTTTTTTGTTTTGCTTACCAACCCAGGCCAGCGCAGGCCCGATCGGCAGGGCAGACTATATTTTTGGCTTACCAACTGACGCCCTTGTGCCGTGCAAAAAACGAGGATCGTAATTGTAAAGGAGGCCAGACACGAAGGGAAACCCATGAAATTTCAATTGAACAAACACGCCAGAATTCGTAAAAGTCCGTTTCCTAACTTTTAATTTAAACACAAACAATTACTTGTTTTCTTGATCGACCCAATAAGCTTAATAAAAAAAGATAAAATTAATTGTGAAAATGGTTGATTGACTATGTAACTGATTATTGTTTTTGAGTCTACAATACCTGCCTCGCTCCAACAACAAAACCTGTTGCATTCTCTTCTTATAATTCTACACCTTCACCGTGTTTCAAAATCATTTATCCAGACAAATTTGCCTTTTTTTTTGTTAATCGTCTATACCATTTTGCTAGCCCGTAAAAATTCCTAGCTCCATTTTATCTAAAAAGCGGTATGCCTAGTTGTCGTTTACTGGCAAAATGGCTACTTCTTAAATACCCCAAACAATTTGCCTAATTGTTTAAGTTGGCAAATATTATGCTCTTAATGCTCAGATAGCTACAACTGCACCTATAAAATTTTTTGTTCATTGATGTTGTGGAGAAATTTCAAATATTAACTCAAAGCAACCAACGTGGAACAATTCATAAAAAAGTAGTACGTTTACATTTGTAAAACTACAATTGACAACTGCAAGTTAGAAATTATTAATTTGTTTGTATTTTCTACCCTGTGTGCATTTAAGAAATTTGGCAGTTACCTTATAATAAAACAGTATTTAGCCAAACTCTTTATTATTATAGGCAAACTGTGGAAACATCAGTAACAACTTTTTTGCAGCACAACATTTTTGGCCGAAATTGATATTTATAATTATGAAGCTGTAGACGGGAATCATTGCCGGTGTTAAAGACAGACCAAAGCTTGTCCAACTACTGTTGCTTAGTGTAGTTCCTTGAATTGCCATAAATATTGTAAGGCAAATTGGAATTCCTTGGAAAATAACAACGTTAAAAAACTAAATAATGTTGTTATCAATTGAAATAAAGGCAATACCTGCAACATTAACAGTATTATAAGTTTCTTGTGCATTTTCTTGGTGGCAGCACTCATAGGTTGTCCGTGTAGGGCTCGGATAATACCAATAGTGCAACAAAAAGATATTACCACAACCGTGACAAGCATTATTAAAACTTCAACACCAATGATTATCACGGGCCTTTTGAAAACCTTCTGAACAAAAGCTGGTCAATAAACAGAAACATTCAAGACCAAATTGCAGGCAAATAAATAACTCGAAGGGTAAGATTTAAAAACATTTAAATAGGACCAAACTTGTGAATCTTCCGAACCACAAAACATGCCAAAGAGAATACACCACTGCACACCTATAATTCCTACCGCAAAATTACTAAGTGCTAAGCAGTATGGGTTAGTGAACAAATGCAGAAAACGGAGACTAAACTATTACGTGTTAACAATACTATGTTGTTCATTTACCAACAAATGAGAATATAACGATAGACGTAACTCCTCATAAATATCCATCCTATTCCTATTACAACAACACATAGAATTAACAAAATTATTTTGAGTAGTCAGGGATTTAGTTGTGATACCAAACCAGTAGAAAATAAGAAAAAAAAATAATCGCTTGCATTTAATTGCTGAAACAATTTTATGTGCTTGTTTTTTGTTACTTTTCCAAATTTTGTGCATACTGAGAAAAAAAATAAGTCCCAAACTATTGATATCAGTTACCCAAATTACTCACACCTTGTGTGAAGAGCATTAGAAACTCATAAAAAAGGTCGAGTAGGCATGCGTACAAGAAAAAATAGCGATATGTTCCCATTGTTGGTTCATGATGTTTCAAAAACGAAAATAGGAACGTGAAGTTTGTAAAAAATACCGAAAATATCAAGAAGAACCAGAAGTAAAGAAATTTGCATATTCGCAGAAAGAAAGGTTTTGTATTTGATTTTCCTGTCCAACAAAAAATGTTTTGACAGGCGAAACTTTTTGTAGTCGAGTATTGTACGCGATTTACTGGGAAGGCGTTCAATGATCGTTAACCAAAGTTTTTAGAGTTATTGTTCAAGAAAAGAGTTTGGTGTTTAAAAAAAAAAATCAACCCAAACGAATTGTTTTTTGTGCAAAAATCTTGAGTTAAAAAATATGATCTTGAGTGAATACATACGAATTACAACAAATCCATAAAATGTTTGAAAAGTTCATGTTAATTAGACGGACGATCCACTACTAACACTTCATAACGTTTTGTAATATAATGATGATGGTAGAGAAAGCTGCTTACATCTATAAAGCAATCTGATAAAAACGCTAGAGATATTGAAGAAAGCGCAGTTTTCCATTTTGATATAGATTGCGTTGTTAAATCAATGGAATAACAACGAATATAGATTTACTGACAGAAACGGTAAAAAAAAAACTAAAAACTAAAAGATGTAAAAAAATTACTTTCGATTAAACTTTTGTACACGAAAAATCCAAAAACCAAGAATAAATAACGTATAAGACATATAACAAAAACAGAAATTGGTGAAAATGGTCAAAACTGTCCATTACGGGGATTAAATTTGCCGTTTATTTATTCTCCGCTGGGTAATCATTCTGTCTATGCTTTTGTATTGCGTGTTGCAAGAGTGTAACCCCAGTAAAAATGAATTATGCTTGTAAATTATGATTATATTCTAGTGTCACAGATGTGTATTTTATAAACAATTACACCCAAGTACATTTTGAATTAACGTTTATTGATAAAGCCATTATTGTTTTGACCAAGTTCAACAAAACTTATTTTATTATAAGCAAACCGTGGAGACATCAGTTACAGTTTTTTTGCAGCACATAATTTGTGAGCGGAATTGCCTAATTATTATGAAACTGTAGACTGGATTCATTGCCGGTGCTAAAGACAAACCAAAGGTTGTCCAACTACTGTTGCTTAGTGTTACTCCTTGACTTGCAAGGTATATTGTAAGGACGACTGGAATTCCTTGGAAAAGTGCGGCGTTAAAAAACTAAATAACGTTTGTTAGCGTTTAAATGAATGTAAATACCTGCATCGTTAACAAAAGTATTAGTTTCTTGTGCATTTTCTTTGTGGCGGCACTCATGGGCTGACCGTGTAGGGCTCGGATAATACCAACAGTGCAACTAAAAGAAACTACCGCAAATATGACGACTATCAGTTCAGTTTCAATACCAATCCATATCACGGGAGCTGTAATCCCATTAACCTTCTGAACAAAATTTTGGTAGATAATATAAACACTGACCAAATTACACGCAAAGAAATAACTAGAAGGAGTAGATTCAAAAACACTAAAATATGACCAAAGTTGTGGATCTGAGGATCCACAATATGTATCGAAAATGTAACACCACTGAACACCTAACATTCCAACCGCAAAACAGCTAATTATAATGCAGTATGAGTTAGTGAACAGGTAGAGAAAACGGGGACTGAACGATTGCGTGTTAACCGTACTATTTTGATCCTTTACCAGCAAATAAGAATAAATCGGTAGACGAAACTGCACGTAAAAATCCATCCTATACATAGTGCAGTGATGCTCATGGTTAACATTATCATTTTGGGTAGCCACAGATTCATTTGGGATGCAGCACCAGTAGAAAAAATTAAAAAGAAATATTTGCTGGCAGATAAATGCTGAAAACAAGTTATTGTTTCAAACCGTTACTTTACATTTTTTTTATCGAATTGATTTGGCAAAGTGTTTTAATGATTTTAAGCATTAAAACCCTACTAAATACTAAATGTTCACAAAGTTTAAGAAATTTCTTACGACTTGAGCGAAGAGCATTAGCATCTCATAAAGAATATCAAGCAGGCATGCACACAAGAAAAAATATTGATAAAGTCCCATTTCTGATTCTTGGTTTTTGGTAAACGAATATAGAAATGCAAAGTTCGTGAGAAGACCAAAAACATCAATAAATAGTAGAGGTGAGACGGGAATAGCCATTATCGCAAAACAAAAATTTTTTGGCGTTTGTTTTGGTTTTCCGTTTCTTTTCCTCTTAATTCACCTGTTGACCAGATATTGTTTTCACAGACGGTAATTTGCTTGCAGATCATTGAACGCGTTTCTTGCAAAATATAAAATGGAAAGTGGCCGCAAAGGTGTAGCAATTATGAAGGACATAGATTTTCAACATTTGAAGGTTCCAAACAATGCTTCATGAATAATGTAAGTTTTGATCTATGGGGACCAAAACGCGTACCGAACCAGGCAGCGTCAAGAATTTGCAGCATTAAAAGTTAAAACGGATCCACCAATGGGCACGCATAGAAAATCTTTATTAACTTAATCTTTATTATGGCTTGGGAAAAAGTAAAATAAAATGCACTTATAATAAATCGAGATGTATAATTATAAAGTATAACAAATGAATTTATTTGCCAAGGTGTACCGACTTTTCAAAAAATCAAAACAACGTACAATCTGGTGTACTAAAAAACAAGGCCGGACCATAGATTTTCAACAAAGTTCACAAACCAGTACACCACGGAATATTCTTGATGCGCCAAACAAGAAAATTCCATGTAAAACACTGACCCTCTACTTGTTTCTCAACACAGTAGTTTTGTTTTTATTAAAGACATACTGTAGACACATTTGGCACAACTTTCTGCTTGCACTGAAGAGGTGTTCTGAATGGCTTCACCATAATAAAAGTTAACATTGGATTTAACGCCGGGCCTAAAGCGCACCCAGCTGTAGCCAAGTCTGACATTTCACCGTTGACTAAACTTCCTTGGCTGGCCAGATAAAAGGTTAGCATTACAGGTACCTCTTGCAGAAAAAATCCCATTAACAACTGAATATGATGAAAAATCACAGATCTTATCCAACCTGTATTAAAAGTAGTATGATCAGCTTCTTATGCATTGAGCTTGTGGCTTGACTCATCGGCTGTCCATGGAGTCCTCGGACAATGCCTACAGTACACAACACTGCTGTGACTATAAAAGCACTGGTCGCAGATTCTAATACAAATCTAAACCACCACATTGAAAAACTGCTTTTCTCGGGATTCTGAAATTAGTCAGCTAAAACTTTTTACACCCCAAACCAAATCACAAGTAAGGAAACCACTCGGTTGATCAAATCCAAAATTGGTGAAATAGAGCCATGCGTCTGAATTGGTTGATCCACACAAAGACTTAACAAGATAACAAATATAAACATTTATAATTGAGTGTGACGTTACAATAATGCATAAGTAGTACGGATTGGTGAATATACGTAGGTAGAAGGGACTAAAACTACTGCATTATACTACTGTCGTTTTTTGTTAACGTAAAACGAACACTTTATGTTACATTATGCGTTTGAGGCCTTAACAGTGCTCTAAAGTGTTTTTAAATTACAAATGAAATTATATAAAGAACGAATTTTATGTTTTACTCACTGGCAAATAAGTAAATATCTGTAAAGAAAACTACATGCAAACAAAAATCCAATAGAGAATAGTGTAGCTGACATAAACATTAAAGTAAATTTCATCAAATTGGAATCCATTTGTGTAAACATACCAGTAGGAAAAACGATAAACAAATATTCGCTGGCAGAAACATGCTAAAGATTTCCTTCCAATCTATCAAATCAACTTACGACTTGTGTTATAAGCATTAAAATCTCATAAATGACATCACCCACCGCAGCGGCCAAGAAAAAATAGCGGTAAGAGCCAATTTTCAGGTCTTTGCATTTAAAATAGATAAAAACAAAGGCGGCATTTATCAGCAATCCAAAAATGCTGATTGCGAGGATTACATCTTTTAGATAATGCATTGCTGCAATCATCCGACCTAGACAAAATAACTGTTTCACCTGTTTTAAAAGAAAAATAAACGGATGGTCATACACCAAGTTTCCCGGTAAACGCAAGTAATAAATTCACCAAGAGTAAACTAAACGTAATGCCGCAGAAACCATGCAGACGTACCAGCCCGGTGTTTTTATTCTTAACTTATTCAAATAAGAGAAACATAAAAGACTATTTAAACAAAACATGTACAAATTTATTTAATGCATATATTGGATATCGCATGGACAGTTTTAGGTTTCCACAAATTGGGCGATCTAAACGGTTTGACAACAATAAAAACAAACACTGGATTTAACGCCGGAGCTAGCGATAAAGCAACTGTCACCCAATCAGAACTTATACCGCTGACTGATATTCCCTTGCTTGCTAAACTTAAAATAACAACAAGTGGAGCCAATTGTAAAAGGAAAGCATTTGATAGCTGGAAATAATATTTAAGGATGATTTATGAGCTTTAGAACTAAACCTGCAAACATAGAAGAACAATTAGTTTCCTATGCATTGTCCGCGTTGCACAACTCATTGTTATACCATGTAGACCACAAATAATACCCAAGGTGCACCAAACTACAATAACAACCAATGAAGCAGAAAATACCTCTAATGTGATTCGGAGCCACTTTAGTGGAAAAATAACTTTTTCAGGGCTCTGAAACAGTTTGTTAGTTGCAATCAAAAATTATCCAACCAAATCACAAGATATGTAAAAACTGGGCAAAATAAATTCATACGTGCTGAAGTACAGTGACTTTTCTAAATTCGTTGAACCACAAAACGAATTTAATAGGTAGCAATAGTGAATTATTAAAACAACGTCAATCGTTAATAAAATACCCAAGTAATATGGATTAGTAAAAATTGCCAGCAATGATGGACTGAAAACAAAAATAAAGATTCAGGGGGCCGGCGCGTGAACATAAAATCGGGCATGCGTGTTGGCCGACTCGGTATAGTGGTAAAGGCCAAAAAATATGTGAGAAAAAACAATGTCTTGAACACAAAGGCGGCTACAACGAGGCCCTACTGTAAATTCTTAGCAGCCGATCCGGCCTCTTACCAGACAAACTTCAAACATCTTTGTGATGATAAATTGTAACAGAGCCAAAAAGGAAAAACCGCTACGCGGCTTTATAAATATTGGGGTAGTCAGCCTTCGGCCGCCTCAATAGACCGGTCATTTTTCCAGGCGGCCTTCGGCTGTTTGAATAACCTTATTTTAACTTTCTACGTTTATCATTCACAAATTCCGTGCCAACCGTCACCTAAAATGTCTACATCTAGTGGTGGAGGACTTGGCAGAATCCTCCAAATATATAAGTATTTAGAGTGGAAGGTGCATTGTGCGTGCAAAACAAAAATCTCTTGGGACGTACTGGGCCCAATGAGGCAAAAACGCGGAATGGCCCGTGGAATCTGATCAACCGAGCCTAAAATGTCTGGTCCGGACCGGACCGATTGCTGAAACATACATCGGGGGTTCGAATCCGCAGAGGGACTAACATGTTTTCCCTCGATTTGAAGAGAAAAATATAAGTTTTAAATATTTTTTAAAGATTAATGGGCAAAGAATCGGTAAAATAAGAACGAAGCTTAATGCCTGAAAAATGTGAAAATCACAGCTCACATGCTTAAAGGACTAATTATCGGTGTAGCGCAAATATTAATAAAGTAGGCGGTGCCACAATAATGATATTACACTACGTTTATTTAATCATTATTTTAAGTGTTTATAGCGCAAACAAAAATTTTTGGGTGAGGGGGGGAAGGACCAGGGCTAGGGTTTTGATTGAGCATGTCAGAATTCACATATGCAAACCCTCAGACAATAAAAAACTTACTGGCAAATAAGAAAATATCTGTAGAGAAAGCTACATACAAAAACAAAAACAATGGTTACCAACGTTGCGGTCATTGATAATAAAATAAATTTAATTAATATAGAATCCATCTGCGTTAAAAACCCAGTAGGGAATATAAGAAACGTGTACTCATTTGCTGATATATGCTTAAAAAATACATTTAAAAGAAGTAACGTTACTTACAGCATGACTTGCAATCATTTGAATTTCGTAAACAGTGTCGACAATTGCAGCAGCCAATAAAAAATAGCGATAAGCTCCCATTTTCAAATCATGGCGTTTCAGATAAACATAAAGAAAACAAAAATTAATAATCAAGGCAAATACATCAATGGCGAGTATTACATTCTTCAGACTTTGCATTGCTGTCAATGTTCAGTTTCTGTAAAACAAGAATGTTTCACCTGTTTTTTGAACGGAAAACAAGCGTCACGGTTGAATTTGAGCTGCCATGTGTATTATACCGTAATTAAAACGATGCGTGAATGATGAATGATGCGCCTATACGTGACAATGATGACGTACACAGTCGAATTCGTCAAAACTTGATTCCATCAGAATTTATAACGGTCCTTTCAAAATATAACGGTCCGTCAAAAATGTAACGGTCCTTCGGAAAATTTGAAAATTTCCAAAAATTTGGAGAGAAAATCTAACTATCTTTGGTACTTTTTTTCTATTTTTTTCAGAAGACTTTATATTTTTCAAGTTTGAACATATTATTTCATATGAATTGATAACATATGAATTGATAATGTAGTAGAATGTACCATACCAGGAGTTACGGCCCGCCTTCGGCGGTCCTACACTCCTGGGGCGGCCTCCGGCCGCACAGTTAGGCGGCCTTCGGCCGCAAAGCTATCAAATGTACCCCATGGCAAATTTTAGGCTCATGCTAATTTTCGCCCTTTCCACCGAATTACCGGTCTCCTACCTAGGAAATGCGGCCGACCATATTTTTGCCTAACACGTTGCGCTGTTAACAAAAAGAAAGAAACGGCCAACTGTCATAAGGGATTGACTTTTTTCTAATTTTTTTCTTGGAAAAATATAATTTTTCTTCAAATTACCTAGTTAGATCTCCCATAGGGTGTTTAGTCTTACAACGACAGGTCTCGACGATCGCGGGGAAATTGTCTTCTTCTCTGGCTAGGCATATTTCAAAGAATTGTAACATTTTCAACGACAATAATTATACTTTCATATAAAATTGTAATAAAATTGAAAAATGGGCGTTTTTAGTTCATCGGCGGGGCTGGGCCGCACCTCTCCCTTGCTGAAACAGCGGAATCATCTGTTAACATCATCTGAACATGTTCACATATTAAAAATATAATGTCTTCTGCAAACCTAAAAAAAAATGTACTAAAGGACCGTTAGATTTTCGAAGGTTCTCCAAATTTTTGGAAATTTTCGAATTTTCCGAAGGACCGTTACATGTCTGACGGACCGTTAAATTTTGAAAGGACCGTTATAAATTTATACGGACCGTTATATTTTGAAAGGACCGTAAAGGCAGACAAGAACCCTGCGTTGTTGACCTTGTGGAATTATATGTGAGACTTCACGGGATATAAAATTTGACTAAACGTAATCTATCGTGGCTTTCATGCCTCTCGAGGTGCGTTATTCTTCATCTTTTCACCTCACTGACCGGTTGGTTCATCTTTTTCGCTCCACAAGGTACTTCTTCAGATGCGTAAAGCCAAGCACCATGGCTACCATCACGGTGGTATTGAGAGCAACCCGTCGGACAACTACAAGAATCACACGAACTCGCCGTCGCCGAAGAAATCGCCTGCCATGTCTCCTGAAATTGAAGAGAACAAGTTCGCCAACTACATGATTCCGTTGCCTTTGAGGGGTGATGACGACTTCGTTGATCTGAACTCCGAAGATCCGAAGAAGATAAAGGGTAGGATGGATTGAAACAAAGTAGATGGGCATGATTCAGTCCCCGTTCATCACAAAAAGCACAAGAAGAAAACGAAGAAGAAGAGGCATACTAAATCGCCGGTCACTAGGAAGTCGTCGGACAGTCGGACGAGGAGCAGGAGGAGGAACAGGACGCATACCAGGACGAGCACTACTATGACGGGTTCCGCGGAGACAACTAAGGAGGGGGTGGAGTTGGGCATGGTAAGGAAAGAGAGAGAGAGAGAGAGAGAGAGAGAGCCAGAGAGAGAGAGCTAGAGAGACTGTCGTTTTCGGTCAATTTAAAAAAAACGGTAAAAAACCGACGAATTTACCAACTTTTCCTTTTTTTCAAGGTTATTGTATTGTTTATTGTATTATGGGTCAATTTGCGAAACTAGCCACCTACTGTATCGTTTTCTATGGTAAATTTGCCATCGAAATCATCTCTAAAACCTGTTTAAAAGTTTAACCATTCAACTCACATATTCAATTTAATTCGCTTTTTAAGGCAAAAAGTCAAATAGTATTTTAGTATCAAATTTTGTTTCGCGTTAAAGAATAATAGTGCGTTCTTTTTTTAGCGTTTGTGCTGTTTTTAATAATTTTGTTCACTAAAAACAGCAAAACAAACAGTTCAAAAAACTTTTTTGTGACTTTTTGTCTTAAAAAGCGAATTAAATTGAATATAAATGGTTAAAATTTTTTACATTCCGAGACGCAGACAGTTAGGCTATCTGAGACGGACTAGAAACTACGCAGAACTTTCTAAGAAAATTAAAAGAATACGTAATAAAATATTAGAAGTAGAACATAAAATTACTCCTGACGATGAGGCTTTGCTCTACTACAATTGCACTAAAGAAGTTGCATGCCTGAATCTTTTCATATCTCTGATGTCCCCCGACATTCAGGATAGAGTAGATAGGGGAAACACTGTCGACATGTTTATTGAGTTGCCTGGATGCACACTGAAGGGCTTATCACGGTTGGTAGCTCACAAAGATAAGTGATTGCAACTAGAAAAGATAAGACTATGGATCTCATCCATCACAATCTGTACAAAGTTAGCTGATTCTGAAGACATTGGCTAAGCTTACAAGGGAACAGTCGCAACCTCCCCGTGAGGTTTTAATACGTGTTATACCGCATTCCGTAGCGTATATGATGGCAATTGAGAAAGTGATCTCCAAATCTGCTAAACGACCTTCTCCGCCGAGCTAGGCGAGCTGAAAGATTGGGCCGCAGTCCGCTCCCGGTACTTCAACGCGGCGGGCGCCCTCTGGAGCCGTGGCCAAGTGGCCGACTGGCAAGGCGCCTGTCTAATAAGCAGAAGGCCCCGGGTTCGACTCTCCGCTGCGGAAACTCTCTTGCTTTTTATGATATTCATCCAACCATCATACATTTTCCACGAAAGAAGCAAAAACTTTTTTTTTAATTCTGGAAATTAGCAGAAATTGCGTTTTTTAGGAAAACAGAGTCTTTTTCTGGAATCCGATTTGTCCCATAAAAGCATGTCCAATAAGGGTTGCATTTTTTTAAAAAAACTTCAAAAAAGTTAATTTGAAAAAATTGAAATCATGTACGGAGAAATCAAAATTATTATAAAAACCATTTAACATTCTACTTCATGGTTGGCCCGAATGTTTTGAAAAACAAAACAATAAACTGTCCTGTTCAATGTTAGAATCGGCTAAAATTTCATTAAAAAATATTTATTTTAATTTTGAAAAAAATAGTTTTTTTAATTCAAGTTTTTTTTACCGTAATTGGACATGCTTTTATTGGACAAATCGGATTCCAGAAAAAGACTCTGTTTTCCTAAAAAAACGCAATTTCTGCTAATTTCCAAAATTTTCAAAAAAAAAGTTTTTGCTTCTTTCGTGGAAAATGTATGATGGTTGGATGAATATCATAAAAAGCAAGAGAGTTTCCGCAGCGGAGAGTCGAACCCGGGGCCTTCTGCTTATTAGACAGGCGCCTTGCCAGTCGGCCACTTGGCCACGGCTCCAGAGGGCGCCCGCCGCGTTGAAGTACCGGGAGCGGACTGCGGCCCAATCTTTCAGCTCGCCTAGCTCGGCGGAGAAGGTCGTTTAGCAGATTTGGGGATCACTTTCTCAATTGCCATCATATAAGCTACGGAATGCGGTATAACACGTATTAAAACCTCACGGGGAGGTTGCGACTGTTCCCTTGTTAGCTGAACCTACAGAAATTGAGTTATCTGATTCTAAAGTCATTGGCTAAGCTTAGCTGAACCTACAGAAATTGACTTATCTGATTCTGAAGACATTGGCTAAGCTTAGCTGAACCTACAGAAATTGACTTATCTGATTCTGAAGACGATGCAGATTCTAATTACCTTAGGCAGCTTTCTGTAGATTATGTCGCCCTCAGAACGCTTTCTACAGTTTCTGGAGGCCTCATGCCACTTTGTGCAGATAATGTTGACTTCCGGCCGCTTTCTGCAAACTTTTGTGACCTCAAGTCACTTTTTTCAGTTGATGTTCAGAGCTAGTGGTTGAGATTAGAATCTTCTTCAAAAAGTTTTCAGAAAGTTGCTGAGCTTATTCCGCCAACATTGTCTTAGTTTTTGCTGAATTTTTTAGTATATTTTCTTTTTTTTAAACGTTTACAATCGTAGCATTGAAGTTGATAAATGAATCTGGCATTATATCTGTTTTGCCGTTTGCTGCATGGTTATTGTGCGCTCGACAGCTCGATCGCGGCGGGACCTAAATCAGCCGTTGTCAGCTCAAAAAATTCACATTTTTGGCTCGTACAAAGCGGAAACTGCATTTTAAACTGTAATATAACCAATATAGAATCTACAAGCAAAGGGCTACAGATGGATATAGGGCTCGACCTGTAATTCTCAAAAACGATTCTCACTTTTTCGCAACTTTGACGCATCGCGGGGCGCGTTAGAGCGGATTTTAGACTTTAATATTAGCACTGTAAAATCTCCAAGCATAGGGCTACAGAATGATATGGGTCTCGACCTGTAATTCTCAAAAATGATTCTCACTTTTTTGCACCTTTGACGCGGTGCGGCTGAAATTTGCACTTTCTTATATTGATTTTCGGCAACAGGATGCTTAGCTGCGTCGATCGACACAGGTCACGGGCCGGAACTCTCCGAAAAAGTTCCTCACTTAGTGTTCTTTGTTATAAGGGGTGGAAAGAGGCAGATAGAGAGAGAGAGAGAGAGAGAGAGAGAGAGAGAGAGAGAGAGAGAGAGAGAGAGAGAGAGAGAGAGAGAGAGAGAGAGAGAGAGAGAGAGAGAGAGAGAGAGAGAGAGAGAGAGAGAGAGAGAGAGAGAGAGAGAGAGAGAGAGAGAGAGAGAGAGAGAGAGAGAGAGAGAGAGAGAGAGAGAGAGAGAGAGAGAGAGAGAGAGAGAGAGAGAGAGAGAGAGAGAGAGAGAGAGAGAGAGAGAGAGAGAGAGAGAGAGAGAGAGAGAGAGAGAGAGAGAGAGAGAGAGAGAGAGAGAGAGAGAGAGAGAGAGAGAGAGAGAGAGAGAGAGAGAGAGAGAGAGAGAGAGAGAGAGAGAGAGAGAGAGAGAGAGAGAGAGAAATTAAAACATTATTTTAATTCCAGGGCTGTCTCCTGGCGATGTTCTCCCTCTCCCTTATGTTCCTCATCGTCTGTACTGCAGTGGTCATCATCGTGGCCGGTCACCGCTGGTTCGGCCTCCACTTCATCCGCCAGATCTCCTACTAAAAGCGCCCGATCTCTCTCAATGAAATAAATCCATTTATACAAAACTTTATTCATCTCTTTATTATGACATGGTGTTTACTCGATACACAACCTTGTACTCTCTCCTATGAAATACAAAAAGCGAAGAAGAGGAAACTCGTTTCTATGAAATAGCTATGTACATAAGGCTATCGAAACGCCTTCCAGGCCGTCGGGGGAAGTGAAAGGAAAAGAGGTCTCTATGGGGATTGCACTTGGAACTAACAATAAGTAGGTTAAATGAGGGGCTCTGGGGAAGGCAGGACGGAATTACGCATTCTGCCGCTCGTAGAAGAGGAGGTAGGCGGCGGTTTTGTCCACTTCGTCCTCGGCCACTTCCTGGAAAAGAGGGAGATTATTGTATCTCTCTCTCTCGCTCTCTCTCTCTCTCTCTAAGCCTGACTGTTTGATGATCGGCGTCTCTCCCTCTCTCCTACTCTGCGTCCCTGCCAATCTCTCCTTCTCTTACCCTGACTGAGCAGTCATTCAGAAGCAGCCACTTTTCGTCCTTCCCTCTAGCGTAGGCGACAAAGTGTCCCGACGACAGCTCTCCGTAGTGATTCTGAATATATATTCCTTTCATTTTCTGCCTTTAAATTTAAATTTGCATATTGCAAACCAAATTATAATTTGCAAATTGCAAATTGCAAAAAAAATAGCAAAATGGTCCCACCGCGATGGCGATGCAGTCGTATCTCCCTCCATCGTGGCGGTTCACAAAGGCCGACGGGTCGAAGTTGTTCAGAGGGAAGTCGATCGTCCGCTTGCACTTTCCCACGTGCTGCTCGTTGACCAGGTATTCGAAGCGCTTCAGATGGACGATCTGGAATTCTAATTAGATAGAGAGGGCGAGAGAACGAGAGAGACAGAGAGAGAGAAAGTCAAGAAGATGAAGCATGTTTATGTCTCTCTGTCTCTCTCTCTCTCGCCAGCCATCCATCCAAAAAATTTCCCGCCTGATTTATTTACATAAGGGTCCCCCTTTGGTGAAAAATCGGAAAATCGAAATTTGAAAAATGGTATTATTTCACTTTTAAATCGGAAAATAATTATAATTTTGTAATTAGCGTGTATTCGTGCTCCAATACAAATGTCAACTTTGGCGGGAATTAAAAAAAAATCAAATTTGCCTTTAAGTATTTTTTTAAATCTGATTGTTTTTGTATTGTAACCAAAATTAATAATTTTTAATTAGGTGATGTAAACTACACGAAAAAAATCAGATGGAATGCTTAATTTACGAGAACATGTCGAATTTCATAAAATAAGTTTCAGATTTTTTTTAATTTTCACGTTCCAAACGAAATGGATTTTGCCGAAAAAACAAGCAGAATAAAATCAATACTTTATAGCTTACATTTATCAATGGTAAATTCATTTCATTTAAACATTTTATTTTTAAACACAATTCAGATTGCGATATCTTTGTTTGCTTTGAATTTATCAAGAACAATTGAGAGTGAGTGTATGGTTTTCGTTTTTCCGTTTTTCGTCGTATTCGGCTACATTTTACCTGTGACTTTACTCAATCTCTGGGAAATTCGGGTAAGAATTTTTTTTAAAAATTTTATCAAATAAAATTGTATTTTTCTGTTTTTGGGATATACTTTTCAAATTTTAGATTTTACCAAAAGTACAACCAGAAAAGGATGGTTGGTCAATTGTGTTCGCAATTATACTGTACAGCGCCCTTTTTTTCTGGGGATACATGTTTCATTTTATTTTTAATAGTAAAACTTTCGAAACAGAAGAGGAGAAAAGGGAGAATCTCAAATTGAATATTTGTTTTTATCTATGTGAGTGTGTTTTATTTTTTAAAAGTTTTTTTTTAAAACGTCTTTTTTTAGATGTGGGAATCTTATTGGTCATTCTTGTTGCGACGACGTGTGCTGTGCACTATTATAATTATTTAGCGAAACGATTGAGAAAATATGTTGTATGTAAATATGAATAAACGGTGTTTTGTATGAAAGAGTGTACGTGGTTGATAGAAAAGAAGAAAGAGAGAGAGAGAGAGAGAGAGAGAGAGAGGAGAGTGAGAGAGAACCCACCACGTAACGGGGAAATCTCCAGACGGACATCACTTTGCTGCGATTGGTCTTCCGCTTGCATTTATCGCAGTGAAGGGGTTCTTCGAGGTTTTCGGGACAGCTGAATTTGGCCAGGCATTCTTCGAGGGAAGAGGGGGCCGCGTAGCGGTTCATCGTTTCGCTGACGGAGGGGTCTTCGATGCATTTCTGGAATTATGGAGATTAGAGACGCAGAGGGTATAGTCAGACAGTTAGAGACGCAGATATCAGAACCAGACAGTTAGTGACGCAGGGGGAGAGCCAGACAGTTAGAGACGCAGAGGGAAGAGTCAGATGGTTAGAGACGCAGAGGGCAGGGTCAGACAGTTAGAGACGCAGAGGGAAGAGTCAGACAGTTAGAGACGCAGAGCCAGATGGTTAGAGACGCAGAGTCAGAGTCAGACAGTTACAGACGCAGAGTTAGGCAGTTAGAAACGCATAGGATGAGGAAGAGTCAGACAGTTAGAGACGCAGAGATTAGAACTAGACAATTAGAGACGCAGAGTCATAGGCGGATGGCTAGAGACACAGAGGATAGAGTCAGACAGTTAGAGACGCAGAGGACAGAACCAGACAGTTAGAGACAGATGCAGATGGTTAGAGACGCAGGGGGCGTCAGACAGGTAGAGACGCAGAGAAGAGGCGGATGGTTAGAGACGCAGAGAAGTAGGGAGAGAACTAAATTACCAATTCCTGAGAGTGATTATACTTGAGGTAGAGCGCCGTCGGCAGCCAATCCACGGCAATCGAACAATCCTCAGGAATGTAGGCCTAAAATACCGTAATCTCCACCGCCAGCACATTAGCATACCAGAGAATCATCCGGCCTTATCGTACAACCGCGGCAGAAGCGAAGGGCCTCGCATTGGCCACACCACTCCCAATTCTTATCCACGACCGAGAGGGAGAAAGGGTAGCCGGAGGAACTGTCTTCGCATCTGAAAGAGATGGGTTAGAGAGAGAATGGAGAGAGAGATAGAGTGAGAGAGAGAGGGAGAGAGGGAGGGAAGGAGAGAGAGAGAGAGAGAGAGAAAGAGAAAGAGAGAGAGAGACTGACGGGTCCATGGCCCTGTTGGAGAAGGAGGGCGGAGGGGCGACCATGAAGCGGCGCATCTGATTCATGACGTCATCGTAGAGGAGACGACCGGTGGCTCCTTCCGGACGAGAGAGGATGAGAGGGAGACCGAAGCGGGAGGGAATGCAGCCTCCGGTGGCGCCGAGCAGGTAGGGCTCCAGGTTGTATTGCTGAAAACAGAACGATAGAATTATCTTAGTGTACCTATTTTGGCAACATTTAAATTTCGACTACTGCCGCATTTCGCAGGCAGACAGGCTCAGGCCGCTTTTGACAGAATCCAGACCGCGTTCCGCTTTTTCTTTCTGTCAACCTCAGGCCGCCTTCTGCTATTTCTGCCTCTGCCAATCGCCGCAAGGTTTTAGCCCAACTGCCACTTCCCGCACAGTTTCATTACAAGTGCTTTCTGTCATACACATTTAGGTCAAATCTTGCCTTTGCCGCATAGTTTCTGGTCATTTATCGATTGTCGCACGATTTTCAGTCCAAATGCCGATTGCCGCACACTTTTCTCCCAAATCTTACCAATTTCCTATGCGCAGTGAGTCTCCACTCGCTGCCATCCTCCGGCAACTCCATTGCATAGAAACTGGTTCCCGGCGCGAATTGCCGCAGCCTCAACGAATCGAACACCTCCGTATTGCCCGTGTTCTGAAAAATGTCCTTTCTTTTGCGGCTACCGTAATCCATTTTTTGGGTGGAAATAACATCATTTTTAACTGTAATCCATATTTCTGTAAATTACAGAAATCCCAATTGTTTCTACAAACAACAGTAATCCCTACCGGAGTAGAGCGCCTCCTTCTGAAGCACTGGAGGGTCATCTTCTCAGGACTCAGCCCAGCCGCATCCGAAATTAGTCCTTTAAATTGGGCGATGGTGGCCTCCCTCGAAACCAGGAAGCCATAGCGGTGGGGGATGGTCCCGTCCAGACGGATCACTGAAATTAGAATTTAATAAACAAATAGAAAAATAAAATGAAATATACCTATGACTTGGAAGGGTTCGGTGTTGTCGAAGCCGATGGGAAGGCTGAGGGAGGAGAAGGGCTCGAACACGGTGGAGGCGGATTGGCAGGCACGGCAGATCAGACGGGAACGGAGCTGGCCTGAAAAGGAAGCGGCCTGAGGTTGGCAGAAAAGGTAGAAAGCGGCCTGAGGTCACCAAAAACAAGCGAAAAGCGGCCTAAGGTCACCGGAAAAAGCGGAAAGCGGCCTGAGGTCGCCATAAAAAGCGGAAAGCCGTTTTTTTTATTCTCTACCTGAGAACAACGACGTAACCAGGGAGTGCTCCCTCTTCGCGTACGTCTCCCACGCCTCATCAGCTTTCTTGTCATCATCGACTATCTCGTCCTCCTTTTTCTCCTCTTTTTCTTCCTTTTTCTCTACTTCCGGCTTCTGGGCCTCTTCTTTGAAGCCATTTTCAGGGAGAGGCGATTTCTGCGCTTCGGCTGGCTGAAAATAATCCTTTAAAGTCTGGAAAACAAAAGAAAATCACTTTTTTGAATTTATCACAGTTAAATTAGTAAAAAAGAAAAACTTACCTCATCGTGCATTCAGTCAGAAAAGTCAGAAAACCCACAAAAAATGAGAAAATCACCTCATCGTGCATACAACTGTGGAGGCTCTCTATGAGGAAGGAGACGAATTCCTGGCAGTCGTGCTGTTCCCCACATTCGAAGAGATCGGAGGCTGATCGGACAGCGTTCTGGAAAAAGAGGAGTTTTAGAGGGAGTGATGGAGAGAGAGGGAGAGAGAGAGAGAGAAAGAGAGAGACCCACATTGAAATCAATCGGGGATATATTCTTTTTCTTCCCCGTCCACATCTCCTTCAGAAGATTAGCATACTCCAGCGCTGTGATCACAGATCGATTGTTGTTCACAATGTCCCTAAATTAGTTGGTTGTTATTTCTCTCTCTCTCTCTCTCTCTCTCTCTCTCTCTCTCTCTCTATCTGCGTTTCTACTGTCTGACCCTGTCCTCTGCGTCTCTAACTGTCTCACTCTGCCCTCTACGTCTCTAACTGTCTGAATCTGCCCTCTACGTCTCTAACTGTCTCACTCTGCCCTCTGCGTCTCAAACTGTCTGGCTCCGCCCTCTGCGTCTCTAACTGCTGTCAACCTATTTCTCTCCTTCTCTCTCTCTCTCTCTCTCTCTCTCTCTCTCTCTCTCACTTGCTCAGAAGACAAATATTCTCATCCTTGAGAAGGAATTCCGTGAGGGGAGAAACTCTCGCCAGACACTGAACGGCCGCGTTGCGATAGCAGAAGTTGCCCGCGTTGACGAGGCCCACGGCTCCAGGTCGGGCTGAAAATTTATGTTTTTATGGATATGTATTGTTTTTAAAGGACTAGAGAGCTTCGCGCTGCATTTCATCGCGACATGGAGCACATTCATTAGATCTGCAGTTTCGCTTTTTTTGACTGGCATTTATTCGCAATCTCCAATCTCATTCGGTTACGAAACAGGAAAGCAGTTTCGCCTTAGTTGCGAAACTACCATAAATGCGTGTTTTGAAACTTTACTCTCATTTGGTTTTCAAAACTTTACTTTCCTTTAAGTGCTCAATAGCAGGACGGGTAGGCATTGCGAATAAACTTTCAGCGGGTAGGCATTGCGAAAAAAAACCATTCGTTACTTACGTTAGAGGATTACGGTAGTTATGACGTCATCACTTAGAGAATAAGAGACGCAGAGAAAATAGGGTAGAGAGTAAGAGACGCAGAGAAAGAGGAAACCGGCACTGCCGGTTTCTCACGAGGTGTCTTACGAAAGAGGGTTACGGTAGCTATGCCGTCATTCTCAGGCACTTCCGGAGAATTGCGAAACATTTTGAAACAGGTGATGAGAGAGTGAGAGACGCAGAGAAAGTGACGTCATTGGATTAGTGTAGATTAATGGGCAGTGCCCGTTTAATTACAGTAACCCCTTTCAATATCTTACATAAGAACATCACCTTACGTAAGATTATCCGAAGTTCAACATTATGATCAGCGCTGAAGTTTTGCGAAAACAAACTGTTGCTATTCATCTATGGTATCGATTGCTATTATAAACACAATCAAACGCTAAAATTGACAATTAGCCAATCAGAAAGCTTGGCTCCGCCCACTTTTCAAAATTGACCAATCAGAGAGCTTGGCCACGCCCACTTTTTAAAAATTAAAGATCTTTGAAAACTTTTAACAGCATTGTGTAGCTTACATGTATATAAGTCCTAAATAAGAAAACAAAAGAGATTCATTATCAACGAAGCGAGAGGGGCGCAGCGGGGGATCGAACTTTGGTCGTCAGACTGATAGTAGTTGGTGTATAAAAAGCTTCAAAATAATTTTCATACTTTCATATTCAATAGCGATGTTTACAAGTCCATAAGCTAGCATGCCACAAAGTTTCAGCTTCACTGCTCAAAATTCGTTGTTGCCATTCTAAGCCACGCCCACTTTTATATCTCGGCGCGGCGCGGCGATTTTCGGCTGTTATCGCGGCAACAGCTTGGTGTTGCAAAATGATGACAGCATGCAAAGATTCAAAGAGATTGCTTCACGCTGCCTTGAGAAAAAGAGCTTTGAAATTTCCGAAAAAAAGATTTGAAAATTCATAAAAAATTAGAAAAAAAATTTTAAATTTTTTTTATAAGTGCCATGATTCTTAGAACTTCGGGAGCTATCATTAGAAAAAGAATCGAGTCTAGTTTCCTTAAAGATTTGGACGCCCCGGTTAGCATTATATATATTATATATATGCCAAGCTGGAATCATGCCAAAATGACCCTTACTGCAGCGGAAATGAGATACGCAGTGCGAGAGACAATGTTGAATGAGGATATTTAGATATTCTAATTAATATGCAAAAATTTCCCCGCCGATTTCATTTTGGCAATGACTATAGGAAGGTGACTCCTTTTTGAAGGGGTTTAAAGGACTATTTACAAATTTAAGAAACTAACTGGATACGGTATTTCCGATGGATTTGATCTGGGTTCCAGTGACGGAGGCGCGTAGTTCTTCGGGCCAGACGCCGGTACTCGGATCGCGCACTTCGAGGAGGAACTGGAAGGGAATGGTTAGAGAGAGAGAAAGAGAGAGAGACCTTGTTGACTTTCTTGTTCGATAGCTTCAAGTCGTAGAGGCTAATGTGTTCCTCATCCAGCAGGGTGAAGTTGTCCTCGGCGCCGTTCTCCTTCGCCGCCAGCCACAGACGACACTCGTTGTCCTTCAGTCGCAGCTCACTTTTACACAGATCTAGAAGGCTGTCCAGGGTGGTGCTGCGAGAGACCTGAAATGAGAAATTGTGTAATTTTTATCTAAGAATGCAGTTTCATCCATCTCCAACTGGGTGGTTCATCGCCGTTTAAGCCCCAAGTATATGCTGACTTGGTGGTCTGACCCAACTAATATATGGGTGGTCTGTCAACCACTTCATCTTACTAGGTGCTCCAAAGCGGCTCGCTAAACTGCATGGGTGGTCCAAATCAGCCCGTTTAACTGTATGGTCCGCCTGCTAACAAACGGGGTGGTCCAAAGCGACCTCACTACTACCTAACTAGGTGGTCATCTTTTCCACTCTACTTTTAACAAACGGGCGGTCCAGCCATGTTCAACTAATAACGGAATGGGTGGTCAAGGCCTTTTCACCGTAACCTTACTGGGTGGTCCGAAATTCGGACTCCGAATCTGTCAGATTGGCATGTGTGGGTGTCCAAATCAGGCCGATCAGATTGTATGGGTGGTCCAGCCACCAAATAATAGCTGAATGGGTGTAGCTGAATGAATTGATGGTCGACCTTATTGGGTGGTCCAAGTCACCCAATAAGACTATATGGGTGGTCCAAATTTCTGAATATGGGTGGTCCCACCTGTGCACAAGCCCATGGGGACAACTGCTGAACTCCATCCTGATCCTTCCTTTTCTTATCATGTCCAACCAGGAGGATATCCAACGGGTAGAGCTCCAATCCCGGATTCCCGTCTTCGAAAAACTCTCCTCCCAGGTACTTTCTCGTGAATTGACAGTCCAACTAAACAAAAAAATGGGATTTTAGGGCAATATTCAAATCTACCGCCAGTGGGCTGCCGTGCCATCGGAGCCAGGCTCTCCAGAGAGGAGGGGGGACGGCTATGTACTCGTTCCGGGCCAGCCCCGTCTTCAGACTCGATGATTCAATCGAAATACAGGCGACTTTCCCACTCCAGCCCTCATCTTCCTTGGCCCCTTTGATGAGGCTATTATCGATTGGAGGGGCTGTTTTTCCCTGAAAAAAATTGAATTTTATGGATCAAAAATGGAATTAGAATACCGCGGAGGTGGTCTGATCCCATTGTTTGAACCAGTAGGAGGAGACTATGCTCCGTTCGGCGATGGGGAGGCCGTCGGTGCGGGAGAGGAAGGTGGAGACGGTGGAGAATTCGACGGAGCGGTCGAGGGGGCGGAGACCGAGGCAGATGTGGCCGATCTGAAAAGGGAGGGTTAGAGAGAGAGAGAGAGAGAGAGAGAGAGAGATAGAGAGAGAAACTAGGTTAGAGACGCAGATAACGAGAGTATCGATAGGTTAGAGACGCAGACAACAAGAGAATGCCTAGGTTAGAGACGCAGACAACAAGAGTATGCCTAGGTTAGAGACGCAGAGAACGAGAGAGACAGAGAGAGAGAGGAGAGAGAGCACCAGAATGTTAGAGACGCAGACACACCTCCTCTGCCATCACAATGTAGTCCTTTAAATAGTCGTTTCCCACGGCCCAGGTGGCCACATCCACAACGGCTGCCTTCTCTCCCACACTCTTCGAAATGGTACGGTCGGCCAGGGACTGAAAAGAATACCGTAATCCATTAAAACACAATTAAAAATACCGTAATCCATTGAAAAATAATTAAAAATACCGTAATACGTTAAAAAACTAATTTAAAAAAATACCGTAATTCATTTTTTTAAACAATTAAAAATACCGAAACCTGGCCATAAAAAGCTATACTTACCACATTGAGGTCGTTGTACATGACCTTCAGTTCATCATCTGAGAGTTGGCCGTCGCCGTCAAAGTCCCAGAGTTTGGCCAGAACTGGAAATTTGAATATAGAAGGCCAGTCTCTCTCTCTCCCTCGCTGTCTGCGTCTCTAACCAAGATATACTCTCGCTGTCTGCGTCTCTAACCTAGGTCTACTCTCGTTGTCTGCGTCTCTAACATAGGTCTACTCTCGCTGTCTGCGTCTCTAACCAAGATATACTCTCGTTGTCTGCGTCTCTAACCTAGGTCTACTCTCGCTGTCTGCGTCTCTAACCTAGGTATACTCTCGCTGTCTGCGTCTCTAACCTATGTATACTCTCGCTGTCTGCCTCTCTAACCAAGGCATACTCTCGTTGTCTGCGTCTCTAACCTAGATATACTCTCGTTGTCTGCGTCTCTAACCTATGTATACTCTCGCTGTCTGCCTCTCTAACCTAGGCATACTCTCGTTGTCTGCGTCTCTAACCTAGATATACTCTCGTTGTCTGCGTCTCTAACCTATGTATACTCTCGCTGTCTGCCTCTCTAACCTAGGCATACTCTCGTCGTCTGCGTCTCTAACCTAGATATACTCTCGTTGTCTGCGTCTCTAACCTATCGATACTCTCGCTGTCTGCCTCTCTAACCTAGGCATACTCTCGTCGTCTGCGTCTCTAACCTAGATATACTCTCGTTGTCTGCGTCTCTAACCTAGGTATACCCTCCTTCTCTCTCTCTCTCCTTACATGATAATCTACTCGGGTAGGGGGCCCTGCACAGTCCTGAGACTCCGCAGACCAACTCTCGAAAGTCGATGAATCCGTCGTTATTCTCATCCAAGACGCAGAAGAGCCGGCGGGAGAAGGAGGCCGGATAGCAGCCGGCCAGACAGGCATCCCAGCTGTCGGTCGACATTTTGCACACGTGGCGGTCGCTGATCGTGGCGAAGACCTTCTCCAACTCCATCA
The DNA here is from genome assembly GCA_022343465.1 of Oscheius sp. G VE-2021. Classification (NCBI taxonomy): domain Eukaryota; kingdom Metazoa; phylum Nematoda; class Chromadorea; order Rhabditida; family Rhabditidae; genus Oscheius; species Oscheius sp. G VE-2021. Next base: position 967,445 of record JAJQXH010000059.1, read on the forward strand.
CTTCTTCGACGGCCACTGGAAAGAGAGAGAATTAGAGAGAGAGAGAGAGAGAGAGAGAGAGGGGGAGAAAGAGGAGGGAGAGAGAGAACTCACAATGAGTGACGTAGGACATGACTTCGTAGAAAGAGATGTACTCATCTTTAATCGGCAGAGTCAGGCGGGGTGGGCTCAGACCCCACGTGGCGAATTCTCGATTTTCCTCGATGAATGCTGAAAAATACCATTTTTACAGTATCCTCTGCGTCTCTAACTGTCTGACTCTGCCCTCTGCGTCTCTAACTGTCTGACTCTGCCCTCTGCGTCTCTAACTGTCTGACTCTGTCCTCTGCGTCTCTAACTGTCTGACTCTGTCCTCTGCGTCTCTAACTGTCTAACTCTGTCCTCTGCGTCTCTAACTGTCTGATTCTTCCTATGCATATCTAACCATCAGACTCTGCCCTCAGTCTCGAACTGTCTGGCTCTGTCCTCTGCGTCTCTAATTGTCTGACTCTGTTCTCTGCGTCTCTAATTGTCTGACTCTTCACTCTGCGTCTCTAACTGTCCAACTCTCTCCTCTGCGTCTCTAACCCTCTGATCCTGCCCTCTGTCTCTAACCGTCTGACTCTGTCCTCTACGTCTATAACTGCCTGACTTTCTCTGCGTCTCTAACTGTCTAACTCTGTCCTCTGCGTCTCTAACTGTCTGATTCTTCCTATGCATATCTAACCATCAGACTCGGCCCTCAGTCTCGAACTGTCTGGCTCTGTCCTCTGCGTCTCTAATTGTCTGACTCTGTCCTCTGCGTCTCTAATTGTCTGAATCTTCCCTCTGCGTCTCTAACTGTCCAACTCTCTCCTCTGCGTCTCTAACCCTCTGATCCTGCCCTCTGTCTCTAACCGTCTGACTCTGTCCTCTGCGTCTATAACTGCCTGACTTTCTCTGCGTCTCTAACTGTCTGACTGTCCTCTGCGTCTCTAACCGTCTGGCCCTGCCCTCTGCGTCTATAACAGTCTGACTCTGCCCTCTGCGTCTCTAACTGTCTGACTCTGTCCTCTGCGTCCCTAACTGTCTGACTCTGCCCTCTGCGTCTCTAACTGTCTGACTCTGCCCTCTGCGTCTCTAACTGTCTGACTCTGTCCTCTGCGTCTCTAATTGTCTAACCCTGTCCTCTGCGTCTCTAACCGTCTGATTCTGCCTTCTGCGTCTCTAATTGTCTGACTCTGCCCTCTGCGTCTCTAACTGTCTGACTCTGCCCTCTGCGTCTCTAACTGTCTTACTATTCCTCTGCATCTCTAACTGTCTGACTCTGCCCTCTGCGTCTCTAACTGTCTGACTCTGCCCTCTGCGTCTCTAACTGTCTGACTCTGTCCTCTGCGTCTCTAACTGTCTGATTCTTCCTATGCATATCTAACCATCAGACTGCCCTCAGTCTCGAACTGTCTGAATCTGCTCTCTGCGTCTCTAACTGTCTGACTCTGTCCTCTGCGTCTCTAATTGTCTAACCCTGTCCTCTGCGTCTGTAACCGTCTGATTCTGCCTTCTGCGTCTCTAACTGTCTGACTCTGTCCTCTGCGTCTCTAACTGTCTGATTCTTCCTATGCATATCTAACCATCAGACTCTACCCTCAGTCTCGAACTGTCTGGCTCTGTCCTCTGCGTCTCTAATTGTCTGACTCTGTCCTCTGCGTCTCTAATTGTCTGACTCTTCCCTCTGCGTCTCTAACTGTCCAACTCTGTCCTCTGCGTCTCTAACCCTCTGATCCTGCCCTCTGTCTCTAACCGTCTGACTCTGTCCTCTGCGTCTCTAACCGTCTGGCCCTGCCCTCTGCGTCTCTAACTGTCTGACTCTGCTCTCTGCGTCTCTAACTGTCTGACTCTGTCCTCTGCGTCTCTAACTGTCTTCCTCTACCCTCTGCGTCTCTAACTGTCTGACTCTGCTCTCTGCGTCTCTAACTGTCTGACTCTGTCCTCTGCGTCTCTAACTGTCTTCCTCTACCCTCTGCGTCTCTAATTGTCTGACTCTGCCCTCTGCGTCTCTAACCTGCTTGCACATCCTGAATCCTACACAGTCCAACCAGGGAGCAAAGGAGGTTCTCAAAAGAGAGAAAGTCCGACCGGCGGGTGCAAAAGTCGAAGAGAAGGCGCTGCTGCTCTTCCGGAATCTTCCCTCCGCCCAGCACGTGGAGGCAGAAATCCTGAAGAATTTCAATTTTACACTGATTTTGAAGCCTTAAATTTGAATTTTGCGTTAAAAAACAAGAAATTAGCCTATTCCAGAAGAAAAAGGGAAATTGTGGTAGAGTGAACCTACATCAAAGGAGAGATGAGTCTTCTTGAAGCGAGAGAAGGCGGCATGGATGCGGTTGAATTCATCGTCGTTTACTGAAAAAGTGGGATTACTAAGCGTTTCTAACATTTTACGTTTTTACCCCTTCTACATTTGGTCAGTCAAACCCACTTCTACCCTCATTTGCATATTGCACCACCAAAAAGTACTTTTTAGTGTCATTTGAAGCACAATAACATCTCCCATTCCAAGGCATTTTCTACCCAAACGTGTAAAACATTGGTGCAATTTTACCCTCATTTGCATATTGTACCCCGAAAAGTACTTTAGATTGGAATTTTAAGTATAAAATAACAGTTCCCATTCCACGGGGCTTTCTAAGCGAAAGTGTAAAACATTGGTTTCGTCTGTCAAACCCATGTTTACCCTCATTTGCGTATTGAACCACCAAAAAATACTTTTTAGTGTCATTTGAAGCACAATAACATGTCCCATTCCAAGACCGTTTCGAATCAAAGTGTAAAACATTGGCATGGTCCCCCAAATCCATTTTACCCTCATTTGCATATTGCACCCCTGAAATTTCAATTCGTCTAGCTTGGACCACCCAGTAAGGCCGGCTTGGGTCACCCTGTCAGTTTTGAACCGAAAGGGTAAAACATTGGTTTTGCTCGTCAAAGCCATTTGTAAAACAAAAAAAAACAATAAATTCGAAATCTTACGGCAGTGGCGAGGCTGACAACGGGCTGGCATTTTTCTCTCATTTACATACTGCACCCCAAAAAGAACTTTTTAGCCAAATTTTAAAAAGTAAAATAACATTTGACGGTTTAGAACCAAACGCGTAAAAACATTGGTTTTGTCCGTCAAACCCATTTTACCCTCATTTGCATATAGCACCCCAAAATGTACTTCTAGTGAAATTTCAAGCAAAAACATTGGCTTCGTCCGTCAAATCCATTTTTAAAAATAGAAAAAATCAATAAAAATGGAATTCTTACAGTATTCCCTGGCAGTGGCGAGGCTGACAACGGGCTGGCATTTTTACCCTCATTTGCATATTGCACCACCAAAAGTACTTTTTAGTGGAATTTCAAACACAATAACATGTCCCATTCCAAGGCCGTTTCGAATCAACATGTAAAACATTGGTTTCGTCAGTCAAGCCCATTTTTACCCTCATTTGCATATAGCACCACCAAATATACTTTTAGTGGAAATTTAAAAAAAAACATTGGTTTGGCCCGTCAAATACATTTTTGAAACAAAAAAATCAATAAAAATCGAAATCTTACAGTATTCCCTGGCAGTGGCGAGGCTGACAACCGGCTGCCCCGTGCCTCCTCCCACGGCGAGAGTGTTTCCCATCAGTCAAATCAGCTAGCAGCCACGAAATCACATAAACTAGTGACTTTTCTAGGGAAAAAGTAATTTTTCGTTAAATTTTTATTCTTTTTCCGCTTTTTTTTTAGATACTTCGTGCAGTTCTACACTTCTATTCTTCTGAATAAAACAAAAAGACAGGGTATATGTTTATGATAACAAGTGGAATATGAGGAGGGACAAGAACAATTGGAATAGATCAGTGGAAACCGAGGCCCATGCCCTTGCCCATGTGGGTGCTCTCGCGGGCGATCTGGTACTGCCTCTCCAGGTCCGACGTCATCTTCATCTGGCGGTTGTGCTCAGCCTCCAGACCGGACATGTCCATCTGGAAAATGGGGGAAATTAGAATAATGCAGAAGAAAGTTAGCCAATTTTTCTCATTTTTATTTGTAAAAAGCGGCATGAGGCTACCTGCATTCAGGAAAAGCGGCCTTAGGTTATTTGGATTCTAGAAAAGCGGCCTAAGGCTGTCTGCTGTTCTCCAAAAAGCGCCCTCAAGCCGTCTGGACGATAAAAAAGCGGACAAAATGACGAAAAAGTGAAAATTTTGAAAATATTTAAAAAAACATATTTTTCAGCCACATTGTGAAAAATTATTTTTCCTAATTAAATAAAAGTTCACGGGCCAAATTTTTTTTTTCGTTTTACAATGTTTTACTAAAAAAAATTTACTATTTTTGGCAGCCTTAGGCTATCTGCTTCCCGAGAAAAGCGGCCTGAGGCTGCCTATATTTTACAAAAAGCGGCCTTAGAATATCTGCTTTTTGCAAAAAAAGCGGAAAGGCGCCTGGACTTTGGAAAAAAGCGGTCTTAGGCTGTCATATTTCTGTAAAAAGCGGTCTTAGGTTGTCATATTTCTGTAGAAAGCGGCCTGACGTCGTCTGCTTTCTGAAAAAAAGCGACCAGACTATCTGCTTTCAGGAAAAAGCGGCCTTAGGCTGCCTGGATTCTCAAAACAAGCGACCTGAGTCTTTCTATTTTCGCAAAAAAGCTGTCTGGATTTTGGAAAAGCGGCCTTATGCCGTCTGCTGTAAAAAGCGGCATTAGGATGCCTGGTTTTTCAACAAACAAAAAAAGCGGCCTTAGGCGGAGAAAAACTTTAAAAAGCAGAACAAACCAGATTTCCTTTTTTTCTGATCAATTCGAATTTTAGTAAACGAACCGCAGCGGTGGGCGGAGGGGCATTCTTGATGCCCATGAGCTTGAGGAACTTGTTGGCCTGCTGGCCTCCAACCCCCGAGGCCGCTATGGCACTCGACCACATGCCCGCCTTCTTGTCTCCGGGCTGGGCGCCCTCCACAGAAGTCGACGCCGAGGCCTGGAACAATGTCTAAATGAAAATTGTAGAAACAATTTTAGAAATTAAAATTTTACTGACATTTTTTTAGTTTTAAAATACAAAATTTAAAAAAAACTATGAAAATTTTAAAAAGTACCTCTGCCTCCTCCGCAGCCGGCGCGGCCTTCTTGCTCCACAGCATCTTCCGCTGCTCTTTTATCTGAATTTTTACAATTTAAAACAATTTTTTAAAGTAAAAAACCTCATTCTGGCTGAGTTTCGGCTCCCACTGCTTGGACTTGCCATTTCCGCGATCATTCCTAAAATTATAATAATTTTCAATTATTTTTTTAATAAAAAAAATTAATAAAAACAGTTTTATTTTTAAAAAAATAACAAAATCACCTGTTCCTGTCGTTCCACCCTCCTCTTCTGTCGTCCTGTCGGTCGCGGCCTCCTCCCCTCCCGCCAGAGTCTCCACCGAAGCCTCCTCGTCGATCGCGCCAATCTCCTCCTCCACTCTAAATATTCAGCTCCAACAGGGACGAGCCTGACCATACAAACATTATAAGCGGAAATGGGGCTAATTGGGATTGGAAAGAGCGATTTTACACTTTTTCTCTTGGAAAAGACGAAAATTCGGGTTGAAATTAGCATTTTGCGTATTTTTCCACAGAAAAGATTTAAATTCACAGAAAAGATTAAATTCACTTTAAAAAAAACAGGTCAAGCGGCCTTTGGTTGCCAAAAAGCAGCTTGTAATTGCAAAAAAAAATAACAGGTAAAGCGGCCTATGGTTGCCAAGAGCAATGTTTGACAAGTACGGTTCGAAACTGTCGTGGGAGGTGCTATTGTGCCTAAAATGGCACTAAAAGCACTTTTTGGGGGTGCTATATGCAAATTTGGGGTGCTATTTTCAAATGAGACCGGATCGTGTCAAACAGTGGCCAAGAGCGGCTTTTAATTATCAAAAAAGGCTACAAAATTACCTTTCGTCATACATATTGCTCTTTTCACTGATTTTCTGGCAAAAACATCTAATTTGGAGCAAGAAAAACAGCAATTTGGCGAATTCTTTAATGAAATACGTGAAAACGGTGGAGAAAGCGCAAAAAAATACTGTTTTTACACGTTTTGCCGGTGTTTTCCTGAAATTCACAAAACTAGGAAGGAAATTTTTTGTGCATGTTTCATTTGTTATGAAAAGAACATTTTTTTTCTTTTTCGAGTAAAAATGTTTTTTCTTTTAAATACTTTTGTCGCCGATTTTAAGCAAACATTTTTTTTAAAATCAGAAATTAACTGTTCAGTCCTTGTTTGATCAAGAAAGACATCTTTCTGCTATTTAATACCATTTTGCATATATTTGGAAAAAAAAATTTCTTTCTTTGAATAATGGGAATACAACTTAGAAAATTAAAAAAAAACATGGGCTCTACCCTGTCATCGCGTCTCCTGTCGTCGTGTCCGTGGCGGCGGTCGTCGTCGTCCCGGCGCTTCTCTCGGTCGTCGTTGCGACGGCGGTCCTTCTGCTCCCTCTCTCCCCTCTCCTTCTCACGACGGCCCTCCTCCCGAGACTCCGACTCCTCCTTGTCCTTCCGAGACTTCCTGAAAACAACACAATTAAGGTTGAAATTGCATGAAAATACTGTTTTTAAGTGCAATATGCAAATTAGGGGTGATAAATTCAACTGAGACCGTGTCAAACAGCGAATTCTCCAATAAAAACGAAAAATTCAGAAAAATGTGGAAAAGAAAAATTTAGAGGTGGTAGCCGACCGTTTCACGTGACCACGGGTGCGCTTCGCGCTGTTGACAAAACGGATTTTCCCCGCACGGTATAATTCACGGAAACAAAACAGTAAATATTTACCAATTGAGGGATATACACTGAAAAAATATAACTATTTTTGTAAGAAAACTTTTAATGTAAATAAAAAAATTAATATTTATAGAAAAAAGGCAAGAAAGGGGGAAATCACAAAAGAAAATTTTTTAACTTAAAAATAGCTATTTTTAGAAGTTTCGTAGGGGATCGAACCCTTGTCCCGTTTCGGTCGGTGGTTTCAAATTTCAATCAAATTTCGCCGAAAATTGAAAAATAAGGCAGTATTCTAAACTTTTCGGGCTTTTTTCGTTTAAATTTTAAATGTTCCAACCGATTAGTCTTTTAAAAAATCAATTTTTTAAAAAAAACAATATTGCTTAAAATTTAAAACCTACTTCTTCTTGGGAGCCTCTTCCTCCTCTCCGTCGCTGTCGAACTTCTTCGACTTGGACGCCTTTTTCTCCTCCTTCTTCTCTTCCTCCTCCCTCTCCTTTTCCCTCTTCTCCCTCTTTTTCTCCTTCTTCTCTTTCACTTTCGTCTCCTTCACCTCCTCCTCTTCCTCATCCGACGATTCGAACTTCTTCTGAAAATCGAGTTTATTAAATGAATTTTAATTAAAAATGTAGTTACTGAAATCAATTTTACTGAAATCAGCAGAATCAGTTTAAGAATCGAATTTTTACAGTAATTTTAACAAATAATTTATATTTTGAAATAATAAATTCAGCAAGTTTTAAATCTTATTAAAACTAAATTTTAATTATATAAAATTATTTTTTTAAAATTATTTGTAAAAC